>JARFXV010001598.1:0-261621 GCA_031761425.1 Cosmopolites sordidus
TCTGTTCTGGAGATTTGGAAACTGGAGAAAATAGAAATATCTTTTTTTAGTAGCAGTTCAGTTTGTACACCCGTTGTTTTCCCTTTACTATATCGACTAGTTCGAAAGATTTTACATCCTCTTTTTTCTTCACTATATCGACGGGTTCTGGAGATTTTGAAACTGGAGAAATAGGAATACTTTTTTCTAATTAGCAATTCAATTCTTAAATACTCTGGTAACTTTGCTATATGAACGGGTTCGGGAAATTTGGAAAACTGGTAATATAGGAAAATATTTTTTCTCGCAGCAGTTCAGTTTGTGCACCCGTTGGTAACTTTACTATTTCGACGGGTTCGGGAGATTTGGAAGCTGGAGATATGGAAATATGTTTTTCTACTTGGCAATTCAGTTCTTGTACGCGCTGGTGATTTCACTATATCAACGGATTTCGGGAGATGTGGAAACTGGGAAATATACCAATATCTTTTTCTAGTATCAATTCAATTTTTAAGTCAGCTGGTGACTTCACTATATCGACGAGTTCTGAAGATTTGGAAACTGGTGATATAGGAAAATTTTTTTTCATGTAGCAATTCAGTTTGTACACCCGGTGGTGAATTCACTATATCAGCGGGTTCGGGAAATTTGGAAACTGGAGACGTAGGAATATCTTTTTTGTAGTAGCAATTCAGTTTTTTATAACCGTTGGCGACTTTACTATATCGATGGTTTCGCGAAATTTGGAAACTGAGGAGGTAGGAATATCTTTTTCTAGAAGCAATTCAGTTTTTACATCATCTGGTGACTTCGCTATATCGACAGGTTTGGGGAAATTTGGAAATAGATGATAAAGGAATATAATTTTCCTAGTAGCAATTCAGTTTTTGCACCCACTAATGTTTTCACTATATCAACGGGTTCGCGAGATTTTGGAAAATGGGGATTTAGGAATATATTTTTCTAGAAGCAATTCAGTTTTTACATCCTCTGGTGACTTCACTATACCGACGTTTTCTGGAGATTTGGAAACTGGAGAAAATACAAATATATTTTTCCAGTAGCAATTCAGTTTGTACACCCGTTGTTGGCTTTACTATATCGACTAGTTCGGAAGATTTTACATCCTCTTTTTTTCTTCACTATATCGACGGGTTCTGGAGATTTTGAAACTGGATTTGAAACTGGAGAAATAGGAATACTTTTTTCTAATAGCAATTCAATTTTTAAATCCTCTGGTAACTTTGTTATATCAACGGGTTCGGGAAATTTGGAAACTGGTAATATAGGAATATCTTTTTCTCGCAGCAATTTAGTTTTTACATCTTCGGGTAACTTCGTCATATCTATGAGTTCGGGAGATTTGGAAACTGGTGATATAGCAATATCTTTTTCTAGTAGCAGTTCAGTTTGTGCACCCATTGGTAACTTTACTATTTCAACGGGTTCGGGAGATTTGGAAGCTGGAGATATGGAAATATATTTTTCAATTGGCAATTCAGTTGTTGTACGCGCTGGTGACTTCACCATATCAACGGGTTCGGGAGATTTGGAAACTGGAAATATAGCAATATCTTTTTCTAGTAGTAATTCAGTTTCTACACCCACTTGTGACTTCTCCATATTAACGGGTTCGGGATATTTATGTACTGGTGATATTGGAATATCCTTTTCTAGTAGCAATTTAGTTTTTACACCCGTCGGTGACTTTACTATATCGGCGGATTTGGAAGATTTTACATCCTCTTTTGACTTCGCCATATCGGCGGATTCGAGAGATTTGGAAACCGGTGATATACGAATATCTTTTTCTGGTAGTATTTCAGTTTTGACACCCGCAGGTGACTTCACCATATCAACGGGTTCGGGACATTTGGAAACTGGAGATATAGGAATATATTTTTCTAGAAGCAATTCAGTTTTCACACCTGCTGTTGACTTCAGTATATCAACGGGTTCGGGAGATTTGGAAATTGGAGATATAGGAATATATTTTTCTTGAAGCAATTCAGTTTTTACATCCTCTTGTGACTTCACTGTACCGACGGGTTCTGGAGATTTGGAAACCGGAGAAATAGGAATACCTTTTTCTAGTAGCAATTCAGTTTGTACACCCGTTGGTTGCTTTACAATATCGACGAGTTCGGAAGATTTTACATCCCCTTTTGACTTCACTATATCGACGGGTTCTGGAGATTTGGAAAATGGAGAAATAGGTATACCTTTTTCTAATAGCAATTCAGTTTTTAAATCCTCTGGTATCTTCGCTATATCAACGGGTTCGGGAGATTTGGAAACTGGTGATATTGGAATATCTTTTTCTAGTAGCAATTCAGTTTTTATACCAGTTGGTGACTTCACAGTATCGATGGTTTCGCGAAAATTGGAAACTGAATATAAAGGTATATCCTTTTCTAGAAGTAATTCAGTTTTTATATCCTCTGGTGACTTCGCTATATCGACAGGTTTGAGAGATTTGGAAACTGGTGATACCGGAATATCTTTCTCTACAAGCAATTCAATTTTTACACCCGCTGGCGACTTCACTATATCAACGGATTCGGGAGATTTGGAAACTGGGAATATACCAATATCTTTTTCTAGTATCAATTCAGTTTTTGGATCAGCTGGTGACTTATCGACTGATTCGGGAGATTTGGAAACTGGTAATATGGGAATATCTTTTTCTGGCAGCAATTCAGTTTTTACATCTTCTGGTAACTTCGTCATATCTATGAGTTCGGGAGATCTGGAAACTGGAGAAATAGAAATACCTTTTTCTAATAGCAATTTAGTTTTTAAAAACTCTGGTAACATTGGTATGTCATCAACGGGTTCGGGAGATTTGGAAAGTGGTGGGATAGGAATATCTTTTTCTAGTAGCAATTCAGTTTTTACATCCGCCGGTGTCTTCACTACATGAACCGGTTCGGGAGATTTAGAAATTGGTAATATAGGAATATCTTTTTCCAGCAGCAATTCAGTTTTTACATCCTCTGGTAATTTCGCCATATCTACGAGTTCGGCTGATTTGGAAACTGGTGATGTAGGAATACTTTTCTCTAGTAGCAGTTCCGTTTGTACACCAGTTGGTAACTTCACTATATCGATGGGTTTGGGAGATTTGGTGACTGGAGATATAGATATATCTTTTTCTGGTAGCAATTCTGTTTTTACATCCTCTAGTAACTTAGTCATATCGACGAGTTCCGGATATTTGGAGTCTGACAATATAGGAATGTATTTTTCTAGTATCAGTTCAGTTTGTTCACCCGTTGGTAACTTTACTATTTCGGCTGGTTCGAGAGATTTGGAAGCTGGAGATATAGGAATATGTTTTTGTATTGACAATTCAGTATTTATACGTGCTTGTGACTTCACTATATCGACTGGGTCTGGAAATTTGGAGACTGGAGAAGTAGGAATACTTTTTTCTAGTAGCAATTCAGTTTTTATATCCTCTGGTAGCTTCGATATATGAACGGGTTCGGGAGATTTGGAAACTGGAGATATAGGAATATCTTTTTCTTGTAGCAATTCAGTTTTTACACCCGCTGGTGACTTAACTATATCGACGTGTTCTGGAGATTTGGAAACTGGAGAAATAGAAATACCTTTTTCTAGTAGCAATTTAGTTTTTAAATACTCTGGTAACATTGCTATATCAACGGGTTCGGGAGATTTGGAAACTGGTGGAATAGGAATATCTTTTTCTAGTAGCAATTCAGTTTTTACACCCGCTAGTGTCTTCACTACATCAACCGGTTCGAGAGATTTGGAAATTGGTAGTATAGGAATATCTTTTTCCAACAGCAATTCAGTTTTTACATCCTCTGGTAACTTCGCCATTTCGACTAGTTCGGCTGATTTGGAAACTGGTGATATAGGAATACCTTTTTCTAGTAGCAGTTCAGTTTGTACACCAGTTGGTGACTTCACTATATCAACGGGTTCGGGAGATTTGGAAACTGGGGATATAGGAATATCTTTTTCTAGTAGCAATTCAGATTTTACATCCGTTGGTGACTTGAGTATATCAACAGGTTTGGGAGATTTGGAAACTGTAGAAATAGAAATACCTTTTTCTAATAGCAATTTAGTTTTTAAATACTCTGGTAACATTGGTATATCATCAACGGGTTCGGGAGATATGGAAAATGGTGGGATAGGAATATCTTTTTCTAGTAGCAATTCATTTTTTACATCCGCCGGTGTCTTCACTACATCAACCGGTTCGGGAAATTTGGAAATTGGTAGTATAGGAATATCTTTTTCCAGCAGCAATTCAGTTTTTACATCATCTGGTAACTTCGCCATATCTACGAGTTTTTCTGATTTGGAAACTGGTGATATAGGAATACCTTTTTCTAGTAGCAGTTCAGTTTGTACACCAGTTGGTAACTTCACTATATCGATGGGTTCGGGAGATTTGGTCACTGGAGATGTAGATATATCTTTTTCTGGTAGCAATTCTGTTTTTACGTCCTCTGGTAACTTCGCCATATCGACGAGTTGCGAAGATTTGGAATCTGGTGATATAGGAATATATTTTTCTAGTAGCATTTCAGTTTGTACACCCGTTGGTAACTTTACTATTTCGGCTGGTTCGGGAGATTTGGGAGCTGGAGATATAGGGATATGTTTTTTTATTGACAATTCAGTTTTTATACCCGCTGGTGACTTCAGTATATCTACTGGGTCGGGAGATTTGGAGACTGGAGGAGTAGGAATACCTTTTTCTAGTAGCAATTCAGTTTTTCTATCCTCTGCTAGCTTCGATATATCAACGGGTTCGGAAGATTTGGAAACTGGTAATATAGGAATATCTTTTTCTAGCAGCAATTCAGTTTTTACAGCCTCTGGTGACTTCACTATATCGACGGATTCGGGAGATTTAGAAACTGGTGATATAGGAATATCTTTTTCTAGTAGCATTTCAATTTGTACACCCATTGGTGACTTCACTATATCAATGGGTTTGGGAAATTTGGAAACTGTTGATATAGGAATATCTTTTCCTTTTAGCAATTCAGTTCGTACACCCGTTGGTGACTTCACCATATCAACGGGTTCGGGAGATTTGGAAACTGGAAATATAGCAATATCTTTTTCTAGTAGTAATTCGGTTTCTAGACCCACTGGTGACTTCACTATATCAACGGGTTCGGGAGATTTGGAACTTGGAGATATAGGAATATCTTTTTCTGGACGCAATTCAGTTTTTACATCCTCTGGTGAGTTCACTATACCAACGGGTTCTCTAGATTTGGAAAATGGAGAAATAGGAATACCTTTTTCTGGTAGCAATCCACTTTGTACACCCGTTGGTGACTTTATTATATCGACGGGTTCGGAAGATTTTACATCCCCTCTTGACTTCACTATATCGACGGGTTCTGGAGATTTGGAAAATGGAGAAATAGGAATACCTTTTTCTAATAGCAATTCAGTTTTTAAATCCTCTGGTATCTTCTCTATATCAACGGGTTCGGGAGATTTGGAAACTGGCGATATCGGAATATCTTTTTCTTGTAGCAATTCTGTTCGTACACCCGTTGGTGACTTCGCTATATCAACGGGTTCGGGAGATTTGGAAACTGGCGATATAGGAATATATTTTTCTACTAGCATTTCAGTTGTTATACCAGCTGGTGACTTCACAGTATCGATGGGTTCGCGAAATTTGGAAACTGAAGATAAAGGTATATCCTTTTCTAGAAGGAATTCAGTTTTTATATCTTCTGGTGACTTCACTAAATCGACAACAGGTTTGAGAGATTTGGAAACTGGTGATACAGGAATATCTTTCTCTACTGGCAATTCAATTTTTACACCTGCTGGCGACTTCACTATATCAACGGTTTCGGAAGATTTGGAAACTGGGAATATAGCAATATCTTTTACTGGTATCAATTCAGTTTTTAAATTAGCTGGTGACTTCTCTATATCAACGGGTTCGGGAGATTTAGGTACTGGCGATATAGGAATATCCTTTTCTAGTAACAATTCAGTTTTTACACCCGTCGGTAATTTTACTATATCTGCGGATGTGGAAGATTTTACATCCTCTTCTGACTTCGCCATATCGGCGGGTTTGAGAGATTTGGAAACTGGTGATATACGAATAACTTTTTCTAGTAGTAATTCAGTTTTGACACCCGCAGTTGGTTTCACTATATCAACGTGTTTGGGAGATTTGGAAACTGAAAATATAGGAATATCTTTTTCTCGTAGCAATTCAGTTTTTACAACTTCTGGCAACTTCGTCATATCTGTGAGTTCAGGAGATTTGGAAACTGGTGATATAGGAATATATTTTTCTTGTAGCAATTCAGTTCGTACAGCCGTTGGTGACTTCACTATATCAACGGGTTCTGGAGATTTGGAAACTGGAGAAATAGAAATACCTTTTTCTAGTAGCAATTTAGTTTTTAAATACTCTGGTAACATTGGTATATAATCAACGGGTTCGGGAGATTTGGAAAGTGGTGGGATAGGAATATCTTTTTCTAGTAGCAATTCAGTTTTTACATCCGCCGGTGTCTTCACTACATCAACCGGTTCGGGAGATTTAGAAATTGGTAATATAGGAATATCTTTTTCCAGCAGCAATTCAGTTTTTACATCCTCTGGTAATTTCGCCATATCTACGAGTTCGGCTGATTTGGAAACTGGTGATGTAGGAATACCTTTCTCTAGTAGCAGTTCCGTTTGTACACCAGTGGGTAACTTCACTATATCGATGGGTTTGGGAGATTTGGTGACTGGAGATATAGATATATCTTTTTCTGGTAGCAATTCTGTTTTTACATCCTCTAGTAACTTAGCCATATCGACGAGTTCCGGATATTTGGAGTCTGACAATATAGGAATATCTTTTTCTAGTATCAGTTCAGTTTGTTCACCCGTTGGTAACTTTACTATTTCGGCTGGTTCGGGAGATTTGGAAGCTGGAGATATAGGAATATGTTTTTGTATTGACAATTCAGTATTTATACGCGCTTGTGACTTCACTATATCGACTGGGTCTGGAAATTTAGAGACTGGAGAAGTAGGAATACTTTTTTCTAGTAGCAATTCAGTTTTTATATCCTCTGGTAGCTTCGATATATGAACGGGTTCGGGAGATTTGGAAACTGGAGATATAGGAATATCTTTTTCTTGTAGCAATTCAGTTTTTACACCCGTTGGTGACTTAACTATATCGACGTGTTCTGGAGATTTGGAAACTGGAGAAATAGAAATACCTTTTTCTAGTAGCAATTTAGTTTTTAAATACTCTGGTAACATTGCTATATCAATGGGTTCGGCAGATTTGGAAACTGGTGGAATAGGAATATCTTTTTGTAGTAGCAATTCAGTTTTTACACCCGCTAGTGTCTTCACTACATCAACCGGTTCGAGAGATTTGGAAATTGGTAGTATAGGAATATCTTTTTCTAGCAGCAATTCAGTTTTTACATCCTCTGGTAACTTCGCCATATCTACTAGTTCGGCTGATGTGGAAACTGGTGATATAGGAATACCTTTTTCTAGTAGCAGTTCAGTTTGTACACCAGTTGGTGACTTCAGTATATCAACGGGTTCGGGAGATTTGGAAACTGGGGATATAGGAATATCTTTTTCTAGTAGCCATTCAGATTTTACATCCCTTGATGACTTGAGTATATCAACGGGTTTGGGAGATTTGGAAACTGTAGAAATAGAAATACCTTTTTCTAATAGCAATTTAGTTTTTAAATACTCTGGTAACGTTGGTATATCATCAACGGGTTCGGGAGTTTTGGAAAGTGGTGGGATAGGTATATCTTTTTCTAGTAGCAATTCATTTTTTACATCCGCCGGTGTCTTCACTACATCAACCGGTTCGGGAGATTTGGAAATTGGTAGTATAGGAATATCTTTTTCCAGCAGCAATTCAGTTTTTACATCATCTGGTAACTTCGCCATATCTACGAGTTCGGCTGATTTGGAAACTGGTGATATAGGAATACCTTTTTCTAGTAGCAGTTCAGTTTGTACACCAGTTGGTAACTTCACTATATCGATGGGTTCGGGAGATTTGGTGACTGGAGATATAGATATATCTTTTTCTGGTAGCAATTCTGTTTTTACATCCTCTAGTAACTTAGCCATATCGACGAGTTCCGGATATTTGGAGTCTGACAATATAGGAATATCTTTTTCTAGTATCAGTTCAGTTTGTTCACCCGTTGGTAACTTTACTATTTCGGCTGGTTCGGGAGATTTGGAAGCTGGAGATATAGGAATATATTTTTGTATTGACAATTTAGTATTTATACGCGCTTGTGACTTAACTATATCGACTGGGTCTGGAAATTTGGGGACTGGAGAAGTAGGAATACTTTTTTCTAGTAGCAATTCAGTTTTTATATCCTCTGGTAGCTTCGATATATGAACGGGTTCGGGAGATTTGGAAACTGGAGATATAGGAATATCTTTTTCTTGTAGCAATTCAGTTTTTACACCCGTTGGTGACTTAACTATACCGACGTGTTCTGGAGATTTGGAAACTGGAGAAATAGAAATACCTTTTTCTAGTAGCAATTTAGTTTTTAAATACTCTGGTAACATTGCTATATCAACGGGTTCGGCAGATTTGGAAACTGGTGGAATAGGAATATCTTTTTGTAGTAGCAATTCAGTTTTTACACCCGCTAGTGTCTTCACTACATCAACCGGTTCGAGAGATTTGGAAATTGGTAGTATAGGAATATCTTTTTCCAGCAGCAATTCAGTTTTTACATCATCTGGTAACTTCGCCATATCTACGAGTTCGGCTGATTTGGAAACTGGTGATATAGGAATACCTTTTTCTAGTAGCAGTTCAGTTTGTTCACCAGTTGGTAACTTCACTATATCGATGGGTTCGGGAGATTTGGTCACTGGAGATATAGATATATCTTTTTCTGGTAGCAATTCTGTTTTTACGTCCTCTGGTAACTTCGCCATATCGACGAGTTCCGAAGATTTGGAATTTGATGATATAGGAATATATTTTTCTAGTAGCATTTCAGTTTGTACACCCGTTGGTAACTTTACTATTTCGGCTGGTTCGGGAGATTTGGGAGCTGGAGATATAGGGATATGTTTTTCTATTGACAATTCAGATTTTATACCCGCTGGTGACTTCAGTATATCTACTGGGTCGGGAGATTTGGAGACTGGAGAAGTAGGAATACTTTTTTCTAGTAGCAATTCAGTTTTTATATCCTCTGGTAGCTTCGATATATGAACGGGTTCGGGAGATTTGGAAACTGGAGATATAGGAATATCTTTTTCTTGTAGCAATTCAGTTTTTACACCCGTTGGTGACTTAACTATATCGACGTGTTCTGGAGATTTGGAAACTGGAGAAATAGAAATACCTTTTTCTAGTAGCAATTTAGTTTTTAAATACTCTGGTAACATTGCTATATCAACGGGTTCGGGAGATTTGGAAACTGGCGGAATAGGAATATCTTTTTCTAGTAGCAATTCAGTTTTTACACCCGCTAGTGTCTTCACTACATCAACCGGTTCGAGAGATTTGGAAATTGGTAGTATAGGAATATCTTTTTCCAGCAGCAATTCAGTTTTTACATCCTCTGGTAACTTCGCCATATCTACTAGTTCGGCTGATTTGGAAACTGGTGATATAGGAATACCTTTTTCTAGTAGCAGTTCAGTTTGTACACCAGTTGGTGACTTCAGTATATCAACGGGTTCGGGAGATTTGGAAACTGGGGATATAGGAATATCTTTTTCTAGTAGCAATTCAGATTTTACATCCGTTGATGACTTGAGTATATCAACGGGTTTGGGAGATTTGGAAACTGTAGAAATAGAAATACCTTTTTCTAATAGCAATTTAGTTTTTAAATACTCTGGTAACGTTGGTATATCATCAACGGGTTCGGGAGATTTGGAAAGTGGTGGGATAGGAATATCTTTTTCTAGTAGCAATTCATTTTTTACATCCGCCGGTGTCTTCACTACATCAACCGGTTCGGGAGATTTGGAAATTGGTAGTATAGGAATATCTTTTTCCAGCAGCAATTCAGTTTTTACATCATCTGGTAACTTCGCCATATCTACGAGTTCGGCTGATTTGGAAACTGGTGATATAGGAATACCTTTTTCTAGTAGCAGTTCAGTTTGTACACCAGTTGGTAACTTCACTATATCGATGGGTTCGGGAGATTTGGTCACTGGAGATATAGATATATCTTTTTCTGGTAGCAATTCTGTTTTTACGTCCTCTGGTAACTTCGCCATATCGACGAGTTCCGAAGATTTGGAATCTGATGATATAGGAATATATTTTTCTAGTAGCATTTCAGTTTGTACACCCGTTGGTAACTTTACTATTTCGGCTGGTTCGGGAGATTTGGGAGCTGGAGATATAGGGATATGTTTTTCTATTGACAATTCAGTTTTTATACCCGCTGGTGACTTCAGTATATCTACTGGGTCGGGAGATTTGGAGACTGGAGGAGTATGAATACCTTTTTCTAGTAGCAATTCAGTTTTTCTATCCTCTGCTAGGTTCGATATATCAACGTGTTCGGAAGATTTGGAAACTGGTAATATAGGAATATCTTTTTCTAGCAGCAATTCAGTTTTTACACCCTCTCGTGACTTCACTATATCGACGGATTCGGGAGATTTAGAAACCGGTGATATAGGAATATCTTTTTCTAGTAGCATTTCAGTTTGTACACCCATTGGTGACTTCACTATATCAACGGGTTTGGGAAATTTGGAAACTGTTGATATAGGAATATCTTTTCCTTTTAGCAATTCAGTTCGTACACCCGGTGGTGACTTCACTATATCAACGGGTTCGGGAGATTTGGAAACTGAAAATATAGCTATATCTTTTTCTAGCAGTAATTCGGTTTCTAGACCCGCTGGCGTCTTCACTATATCAACGGTTTCGGAAGATTTGGAAACTGGGAATATAGTAATATCTTTTTCTAGTATCAATTCAGTTTTTAGATTAGCTGGTGACTTCTCTATATCAACGGCTTCGGGAGATTTAGGTATTCGCGATATAGGAATATCCTTTTCTAGTAACAATTCAGTTTTTACACCCGTCGGTGATTTTACTATATCGGCGGATATGGAAGATTTTACATCCTCTTCTGACTTCGCCATATCGGCGGGTTTGAGAGATTTGGAAGCTGGTGATATACGAATATCTTTTTCTAGTAGTAATTCAGTTTTGACACCCGCAGTTGGTTTCACTATATCAACGTGTTTGGGAGATTTGGAAACTGGAAATATAGGAATATCTTTTTCTCGTAGCAATTCAGTTTTTACAACTTCTGGCAACTTCGTCATATCTATAAGTTCAGGAGATTTGGAAACTGGTGATATAGGAATATCTTTTTCTTGTAGCAATTCAGTTCGTACACCCGTTGGTGACTTCACTATATCAACGGGTTCGGGAGATTTGGAAAGTGGAAATATAGCAATATCTTTTTCTAGTAGTAATTCGGTTTCTAAACCCACTCGTGACTCCACTATATCAACGGGTTCGGGAGATTTGGAACTTGGAGATATAGGAATATCTTTTTCTGGATGCAATTCAGTTTTTACATCCTCTGGTGAGTTAACTATACCGACGGGTTCTGGAGATTTGGAAACTGGAGAACTAGGAATATCTTTTTCTAGTAGCAATTCAGTTTTTACATCCACCGGTGTCTTCACTACATCAACCGGTTCGGGAGATTTGGAAATTGGTAATATAGGAATATCTTTTTCCAGCAGCAATTCAGCTTTTACATCCTCTGGTAATTTCGCCATATCTACGAGTTCGGCTGATTTGGAAACTGGTGATGTAGGAATACCTTTTTCTAGTAGCAGTTCCGTTTGTACACCAGTTGGTAACTTCACTATATCGATGGGTTTGGGAGATTTGGTGACTGGAGATATGGATATATCTTTTTCTGGTAGCAATTCTGTTTTTACATCCTCTAGTAACTTAGCCATATCGACGAGTTCCGGATATATGGAGTCTGACAATATAGGAATATCTTTTTCTAGTATCAGTTCAGTTTGTTCACCCGTTGGTAACTTTACTATTTCGGCTGGTTCGGGAGATTTGGAAGCTGGAGATATAGGAATATGTTTTTCTATTGACAATTCAGTTTTTATACGCGCTTGTGACTTCACTATATCGACTGGGTCTGGAAATTTGGAGACTGGAGAAGTAGGAATACTTTTTTCTAGTAGCAATTCAGTTTTTATATCCTCTGGTAGCTTGGATATATGAACGGGTTCGGGAGATTTGGAAACTGGAGATATAGGAATATCTTTTTCTTGTAGCAATTCAGTTTTTACACCCGTTGGTGACTTAACTATATCGACGTGTTCTGGAGATTTGGAAACTGGAGAAATAGAAATACCTTTTTCTAGTAGCAATTTAGTTTTTAAATACTCTGGTAACATTGCTATATCAACGGGTTCGGGAGATTTGCAAACTGGTGGAATAGGAATATCTTTTTCTAGTAGCAATTCAGTTTTTACACCCGCTAGTGTCTTCACTACATCAACCGGTTCGAGAGATTTGGAAATTGGTAGTATAGGAATATCTTTTTCCAGCAGCAATTCAGTTTTTAGATCCTCTGGTAACTTCGCCATATCTACTAGTTCGGCTGATTTGGAAACTGGTGATATAGGAATACCTTTTTCTAGTAGCAGTTCAGTTTGTACACCAGTTGGTGACTTCAGTATATCAACGGGTTCGGGAGATTTGGAAACTGGGGATATAGGAATATCTTTTTCTAGTAGCAATTCAGATTTTACATCCGTTGGTGACTTGAGTATATCAACAGGTTTGGGAGATTTGGAAACCGTAGAAATAGAAATACCTTTTTCTAATAGCAATTTAGTTTTTAAATACTCTGGTAACATTGGTATATCATCAACGGGTTCGGGAGATTTGGAAAATGGTGGGATAGGAATATCTTTTTCTAGTAGCAATTCATTTTTTACATCCGCCGGTGTCTTCACTACATCAACCGGTTCGGGAAATTTGGAAATTGGTAGTATAGGAATATCTTTTTCCAGCAGCAATTCAGTTTTTAGATCCTCTGGTAACTTCGCCATATCTACTAGTTCGGCTGATTTGGAAACTGGTGATATAGGAATACCTTTTTCTAGTAGCAGTTCAGTTTGTACACCAGTTGGTGACTTCAGTATATCAACGGGTTCGGGAGATTTGGAAACTGGGGATATAGGAATATCTTTTTCTAGTAGCAATTCATATTTTACATCCGTTGGTGACTTGAGTATATCAACAGGTTTGGGAGATTTGGAAACCGTAGAAATAGAAATACCTTTTTCTAATAGCAATTTAGTTTTTAAATACTCTGGTAACATTGGTATATCATCAACGGGTTCGGGAGATTTGGAAAATGGTGGGATAGGAATATCTTTTTCTAGTAGCAATTCATTTTTTACATCCGCCGGTGTCTTCACTACATCAACCGGTTCGGGAAATTTGGAAATTGGTAGTATAGGAATATCTTTTTCCAGCAGCAATTCAGTTTTTACATCATCTGGTAACTTCGCCATATCTACGAGTTCGGCTGATTTGGAAACTGGTGATATAGGAATACCTTTTTCTAGTAGCAGTTCAGTTTGTACACCAGTTGGTAACTTCACTATATCGATGGGTTCGGGAGATTTGGTCACTGGAGATATAGATATATCTTTTTCTGGTAGCAATTGTGTTTTTACGTCCTCTGGTAACTTCGCCATATCGACGAGTTCCGAAGATTTGGAATCTGATGATATAGGAATATATTTTTCTAGTAGTATTTCAGTTTGTACACCCGTTGGTAACTTTACTATTTCGGCTGGTTCGGGAGAATTGAGAGCTGGAGATATAGGGATATGTTTTTCTACTGACAATTCAGTTTTTATACCCGCTGGTGACTTCAGTATATCTACTGGGTCGGGAGATTTGGAGACTGGAGGAGTAGGAATACCTTTTTCTAGTAGCAATTCAGTTTTTCTATCCTCTGCTAGCTTCGATATATCAACGGGTTCGGAAGATTTGGAAACTGGTAATATAGGAATATCTTTTTCTAGCAGCAATTCAGTTTTTACACCCTCTGGTGACTTCACAATATCGACGGATTCGGGAGATTTAGAAACTGGTGATATAGGAATATTTTTTTCTAGTAGCATTTCAGTTTGTACACCCATTGGTGACTTCACTATATTAATGGGTTTGGGAAATTTGGAAACTGTTGATATAGGAATATCTTTTCCTTTTAGCAATTCAGTTTTTACACCCGTTGGTGACTTTACCATATCGACGAGTTTGGAAGATTTTACATGCTCTTTTAACTTCGCGATATCGACGGGTTCGAGAGATTTGGAAACTGGTAATATACGAATATCTTTTTCTGGTAGCAATACAGTTTTGACATCAGCAGGTGACATCACTGTATCAACGGGTTTGGGAGATTTGGAAACTGGAGATAAAGGAATATCTTTTTCTAGTTGCAGTTCAGTTTGTACACCCGCTGGTAATTTTACCATTTCGACGGGTTCGGGAGATTTGGAAGTTGAAGATATAGAAATATGTGTTTCTATTGGCAATTCAGTTTTGATATCCTCTGGTGGCTTGGCTATATCGACAGATTTGAGAGATTTGGAATCTGGTGATACAGGAATATCTTTTTCTAGTAGCAAATCAGTTTTTACATCCTCTGGTGACTTTACCATATCCAGGGGTTCGGGAGATTTGGAAACTGGGAATATAGCAATGTCTTTTTCTAGCATGAATTCAGTTTTTAGGTCAGCTGATGACTTCACTATATCAACGATTTCGGGAGATTTTACATCCTCTTTTGACTTTGCTATATCGACGGGTACGAGAGATTTGGAAACTGGATAAAGAGGAATACCTTTTTCTAGTAGCAATTCAATTTTTAAATTCTCTGGTAACTTCGCTATATCAACTGGTTCAGGAGATTTGGAAACTGGTGATATAGGAATATCTTCTTCTAGTAGCAATTTAGTTTTTGCACCCGCTGGTGTCTTCACTATATCAACCGGTAAGGGAGATTTGGAAATTGGTAATATAGTAATATCTTTTTCCAATAGCAATTCAGTTTTTAATTCCTCTGGTAACTTCGCCCAATCTATGAGTTTGGGAGATTTGGAAATTGATGATATAGGAATAGCTTTTTCTAGTAGCAGTTCAGTTTTTACACCAGTTGGTAACTTCACTATATCGACGGGTTTGGTAAATGTGGTTACTGGAGATATAGATATATCTTTTTCTGGTAGCAATTCTATTTTTACATCCTCTTGCAACTTCGCCATATCGACGAATTCCGGAGATTTCGAATCTGGTGATATATGAATATCTTTTTCTGGTAGCAGTTCAGTTTGTACACCCGTTGGTAACTTTACTATTTCGGCGGGTTCGGGAGATTTGGATGCTGGAGATATAGAAATATGTTTTTCTATTGACAATTCAATTTTTATACCTGCTGGTGACTTCACTATATCGACTGGGTCGGGAAATTTGGAGACTGGAGAAATAGGAATACCTTTTTCTAGTAGCAATTCAGTTTTTATAGCCTCTGGTAACTTCACAATATCGAAGGGTTCGCGAAATTTGGAAACTAAAGGTATAGGAATATCCTTTTCTAGAAGCAATTCAGTTTTTATACCCTCTGATGACTTCGCCATATCGACAGGTTTGAGGGATTTGGAAACTGGTGATACAGGAATATCTTTTTCTAGTAGCAATTCAGTTTTTATACCCGCTGGTGACTTCACTATTGCAACGGATTCTGGAGATTTGGAAACTGGTGATATAAGAATATCAGATTTTTCAGTCTCCGATGATTGCCGAACTATTGTTGTTTCGTGCGATTTAAATAGCCGAGATATAAGAATATCTTTTCCATGTGGAGATTCTGCTTGCCCTATCGGTGATTCTAAGGATTTTGATATAGGTAATATGGGAATTGTTTTTTTGACTGATATTTCAGATTTTTCGGCAATCGGTGACTTTGTGTCTATCGCAATATCTATCCTTTTTGTTATACCAGTTGTTGTACTGTATTCCTCAGAGATATTTATGAGCTGCTCCATTATATCTCTAGTGTGTATATTTGTTATTAATTCTGAATCAACGGGCTGGTCAGCTCGTTGAGACAATATTTTTTCTTCATCTGAGATTATATCAGATAAAATTCTTGTTTCAATACTTCCCAGATTTTTCTTAATATCCTCCTGCCGATTTTTTGTTAGCTTTATTTGAACTTGAAGATCTTCATTTTTACTAATTTCATCAGTCTTTTCTGTTACCGAAGACGGTATTACTTGCACTAGCTGACCTTCTGGTGTAGGTGTGAGATCTGGTTTAAGTTCTTTTACATCTTCTCGAATTTGTTTCGAAGCTTGCAATACTTCAAACATTAATTTATGCACTTCGTTTTCAGTAGTTGGTACCTTTGTTTCAATTTGCTCCAATTCTAACGTTTGTGGTGATATTTTCTTCACGATATCTGTTTTTCCTCTATGTTCTGTTTGAAGAGTTGGTTCTAAAGCTAGATTTACTTTATTCGAATTCATTACTTCGGGTGGTAGAGCTATAGATGATATTAGTTTCGCATGTGCTACAATAGCTTCCTTAACAACTTGTGGGGGTTCTTCGCTTTCCCGAAGGTCATGCTCTTCGTCATCTTCTGTTAGTTGAGGTGAAATGTTTATATCTTCCCCATATTCTGAGTCTGCGCTCGTCTGCAGTTGTGATTCAGATGAAACATTCTCTTCTGTAACTACTTGTCTTGGATATTTTGGTTCTACGTGAACCTTTACACAAAGTGGTTCTGTGCATGGCTTATCATTATCAAGTAAGCTTAATTGAATATCATCATTATCTTGTTTGGTTTTTCGATTTTCATCCCGTAATTTCTGTTCGTCTATGATATCTTTTTCAATCGAAGCTAAACATGCACTCAATTCTTCTTCAGTGTATTCTTTTTCCATTTGAGTCTCCTTTTTATGATGGGAAACTATTTTTTTTACTGGCGTCCCTTCTTGAGATTTTGAAATTAGTTCTTCAAACATGTTTCGTTTGTCTTTGACTGATTTATATATTTCTTCCGGCTCGTCATCAATATAATCAGTTTTTTCGTTAACAAATTCTTCTAAACTTACTTCTTTTCTAACAACTGTTTCAGTGATGACTGTTGGCATTATATTTATCTCTGTTGCAATATGCTTATCCTTTGGAAATACTTTGACTTGTAGATGGTCTTCAGGACTTTCTGTACTAAAGATCTTTTGTAGTTCAGCAATCTTTCTTCCAATATGCTTAGTTGGAGTTGAAGTGGCTGTTTTACTTATACTGGATGACTTTTCGCTAAAATCTTCCACTTGTTCTTTAACAACTTGTTCACTAATAGACTCCATTTTATACTCATCATCGTCAACTTGTGCCAACGTTTCTGTCGATGCTCTTAACACTTCTTCCTCCTTCATGCTAGATAATTCGTCTTCAGAATCAACTATGTCCCTTTTTTTTCTTTTAAAATCCGTTTTGAATGTGTGTCTTCCACTTTGCTCCTCGATCTGTCGAATTTTTGCTTTAACATCACCTGAACCTCGTCTTCGAGTTAAAATTTCTTCATCTTTTAGCATGTCGGTGGTTGATAGTGGTGGACTTTCTTCAATTTTAATAGGACTGTTAGATGCGTCCTTGGTGTCTATTTGGTCTGTAATAGTAGCTGCCTCGGAAGTATCGATTTGTGAAACCAGAGCAGATGTTGATTCTGGAAAATCAATGGGACTTGTTGCAGTTTCCATTAGATGTATCAGATCATCGCTTTCATGATGAAGAGTCTCGTCTGCCTGAATTGGGCTTAATCCAGCATCAGTACATTCCCCTTCTTCGAGTTCAGCTGTGTCAGATATAAAACCTGTAGTTTGAGCGCCAACAAGACCTCCGTGAATTTGCTTACCAAGACTTAAGGTTTCCGTTGTAGTACCTCTTGTTAAAGAAATGCCTGTGTCTGTTATATGATGGGAGGCACTATCTTCACTAACAGATGTGGCAAAATCAGCAATGTTATTTGAACTTTCGTAAGTGTAAATTTGTTTTGTACCGCTGAAATTAACTGTTTCTTCGCGCTTTTTTGTATCGATATTAGGTTCGCTCACGGGTATTATATATCGTTTTTCCGTTTCTAATTCATTTTCCGCAAAACATTTAAATTTTTCCGTATCTGCAGTGGACGATATACCTAAATCGAATTTCTGAGAGGTTTCATTACCGGTATTATCGCGTCTAAAGGTAGTTACCGAAATATGAGATTGAGACTTAATAGAAATTTCAACGTCTTTACGTCCATATAAAGTTAATCGACTTTCAGCTGTCGCGGACGCGTCTTTAGTTCGAACTTCTTTACGACCTATTATTAACTCTAAGCTTGGTTTGTCAGATGGTGTAGCTGGGGAATTATCAGGACTAGGGTCTAGGTCTTGTTTAGATGGAGGGGAGGTACTTTTATGAACATGCTTTACGTGTTCTTTATAAGAAATTTCATTTACAGGTAAACCCGTTGCTTCTCTTTCATTCACATCACTAGAAATGCGTATGCTTGAGTAGCTTGCTTCCTTATCAGAAGTTTTAGTAGTTAGAGTGGTCGTTTCGCCTTTATAGGCTAATATTATTTTATCAGGAGTAGATTTCAGTGAAACATTTTCGTCGGATGGAAGTCCGTCTTTGCCAGCCCCACCGTGCAATCTTTCTACAGTCTTTCTCTCCTTTCGCTCCCAGTCTTCAGGTTTCTTCGAGTCTTTAGCTCCCTTTTCTTCAGGGGAGATAAAGCTCTTTAAATAAAGCTCGTCAGGGCGGGCTAACTCCTTCTCATTCACCTTAAAATTAACTAGACCTACTTTCGCAATTCCTGTAATATTTCTATTTCTATTGGAAGGCAGTAGATCTGAGGTAGCATCAAAACTATCTATCACATCTGCATTATCTAAGTCTTCAGTCGAAGCCAATCGTTTACGTTGGGCAACGAAATATTTAGCTTGGTGTTGATAATATCTAGCGACGTCTTCATAAGGCGTTACTTCCTGGTTATCGATATCGTCGAGTTCTTCCCGCGGAGAGTCAAAAACGTCGTGGAAGTCGGATTGAGTGCGAGGGGACGCCTCGCCCGGAGTAGGCGTTTCTAACAGACACTGACCTTCGCGGAACCCGTCAGTGTCCAAAGAATCATCGTCATCTTGCGGTGACGCACTTGACACTGTCGCAAGAAGAAAAATCGGGTTGGAATTGCTACTGAGTCAAATATGTTTCGAGTTTTGTTTTATCGTAAATGTTTTTATAAGGCTGTTTATGTGCAACTGACATAAATGTACGTTGATCAGAAAATAAATCATAGGCACATCACCTTTCGCACATACATGATACATGAAACAAGGATAGTGTACAAGTCTGAGATGGAACAAAAAGAGTGGAGTGGATCGACAGCAATTCGGATAAAATATAAAGCCGCTATGACATTCCGCAGTAAAATCTGAAAAGCCTCTACGATAATAAACAGCATTTTCCCGAAAACATCGCAGAGAATATGACTGTTACTTCTATTTTGCTATGCCCATTACTAGCAGCAAGGTAAAAAGCAAGAGGAATCAATAACAAAACCGTCGGTTTTCGTATTGGTCGGTTTGAATTCCTCGCCTCTAATTTTATTACTGACCTTTTTGTAGCCTTTGCTACTAGAAGTCCGAGGCTGGATATTGACTCGCTTTATTTTTACATACTTTGCTCACTTATTTTTTCTTTATTCAAAATGTTGTCAGTATAAACAAAATTTATATAAATGAACAAACTATGTAAACATGCAGACACAAAAACACGAAATCAAATTATAATTTACCAGTTAGTAAATGTCCCTGGAGTTTGCAAAAACGGTGTTGATACTTTGACAAATTCGACATGAATGGTAAAAGGGCTTTAGTTTGAAATTAAATAATTTGTGTTTAAAAAGGGAAGGTTGAGTGTTGATGGGATGGAGACTGTGCATGTTGACATAAAAAAATCAGTAATAATAATGAACGAACAAATCATTTAAAACGAATATTTTTAATTTTGCTAAATCAACTATTAACAGAAGCATATAGTTTTAAATTATTTGCATTTCATTTTTTTTTCGTTCTTTGATAATAAGCGGGGTGTTTTCACGCATCATATCACAAATCACACAGCAGTACATGAAAAAAAAGGAACGCACACAAGAACAAAACCAACCTACACCACATGCACTCGATAAAACTGTACAATTTATCTTAAGTTAAAGACGTTGTAAAATTATATATTATTTCATACACTCCATAACAACATTTACAAAATAATTATGATTTATAACATTTTTATGTCCTATTTCAATGCTTAAATTTATTAAAGGAATCATGTTTGATTTGTATTTATGGTACATTTAAGTGTATTTATGGTATTTCAGAAAGCTCATTGAAGAAGAGAATGACGTATTGAAAATAGTCACCTTCGAGATGACGTTTATTGCGAAATTGATGTATCAAGCCATACATATATATATATATATATATATATATATATATATATATATATATATATATATATATATTATATATATATATATATATATATATATATATATATATATATATATATATATATATATATATATATATATATATATATAGATATATATAGATATATAGATATATATATATATATATATATATATATATATATATATATATATATATATATATATATATATATATATATATATATATATATATAGATATATAGATATATATATATATATATATATATATATATATATATATATATATATATATATATATATATATATATATATATATATATATAGATATATATAGATATATAGATATATAGATATATATATATATATATATATATATATATATATATATATATATATATATATATATATATATATATATATATATATATATATATCAGTGGCGGCTCATGAGGGAGGGCCGCCTCCCCGTAATTTATCACAGTAAACAATTTTTCAGAGCAAACCACCATATTTTATTTCCGTTCAGTTTCTTTCATTTAACTCATTTTCCTGTTTCACCTCAATGTATAGTATTTCAATAGCACGAAAAGTAAACGAGGAATAGGGAAGCTATCCTCAGCTGCACTACTTTCTTCAACACCCTCCCAATTTAAAAACCCACAAGTCGCCTGTAATATATGTATATATATATATATATATATATATATATATATATATATATATATATATATATATATATATATATATATATATATGTTAATCATCAACATCTACAACTGTTATATCTTCTCTGTCAACAAGGGTCAAATAATTCAACGGAAAGTTCAGTGTGAACAGTTCTTAACACTTGTTGAAATCCGGTTACCATTCGTAAAAGGAATCACAGATAGGATAGGCAGACTACTAAGAAAATATAAGATCAGAACAGCCTACAAGCCACACAAAACTGTTCCAAACATCCTTAAAAACCCCAAGGACAAAGTTAGAGTCAAAGTTAAGTGTATAGTATATCTTGTTGCGACTGCAACAGAGCATACATAGGACAAACAAACAGACTTAAAAAACAAACAAACCAGTTCCGCTCTGTTCCAGCACTATCTGCATACAGGACATAAAATCAATTTTGAAGAAGCCAAAGAAATAGCGAATATTGAAAACTACAAAGTCCGAACAATCAATTGTTCGGACCCTGTACCTTCAATCACAAAACAATATTGTTTTGTAATTTGGAATATTTGCAATTTGTCGGCAACTGTCGAAATCGATATTGTGTCCTGTTTGTAGATGATGTTGGAACAGAGCTAATGTGGTCTGTTCATTTCTAACTGCCAATTTGTGTTCTTCGAGCCGGGCTGATAGTCTTCTATTGGTTTGTCCGACGTATGTCATGTTACAAGTCCCGGAGGATATGCTGTATACTCTCGGATTTTCTAGAATGATTTGATCTTCTGATGACTGATTTTATTGTTTTATGTGGATTGTATGCGGTTGATATATTATGTCTTCGAAGCAGCCGTCCAATGCGGTCTGTGACACCTTGGATATACGGCAGAACTGTTACGGGCCTATTTTCATATTAATTTGGCTTCTGTTGGTTGTTTTGATAGTTAATAGCCTTCTTTATGTTATACGCTGAGTAGCCGTTCTGCTTTAGAGCATCGGTGATTGTTTTGAGCTCTTTTTCTCGGTTGATGTCGTCGGATAGTTGGAGAGACCGAGAAATCAAGATGTTGAAAACCCCTTGAAGTTGTGCTGGATGGTGATGGGACCTTGCATTCAGGTATTTGTTCGTGTGGGTTTGTTTCCGATAAATTGTGTTTTGTAAGCATCCATTTTGGGACTTGGTTATTAAAACATCTAGAAAGGGGAGTATTTTGTCTTCTTCGATTTCTAAAGTGAACTGTATTTTTTGGTGGACGGAATTTAAATGGCTGTGGAATTTGGCAAGTTCGTTTTTACCAAAGGACCAGATGACAAAAATATCGTCGACATATTGGACCCACAGTTTTGGTTTGAAGTCAGCGCTCTGCAATGCCATCTTTTCAAAATATATTATGAAGAGGTTGGCCACCACTGGTGATAGAGATGAACCCATTACTGTAACATCTGTTTGTCGGTATATGTCTCGGTCAAACATGAAGTAAGCGTTGTTTAAGCAATGTCTGGAAAAATCTATCATGTGGTTAGGAAGGTCTTCATTCTCCACTATTAATTGCAATGCTTCTTCTCTTGGTATGCTCGGATAAAGAGATTTGACGTCAAAACTGGCCATGATGTCCTTTTGGTCTATTGTGAGTTTGTCTAGAGTCTTTGTGAAGTGCTGAGAGTTTTTGATGTACGAATCGACCTTTTCTGTTATAGGTTGTAATATATTGCCCAAATATTTCTATATATTTTGTAATGGCGAGTTGAAAGCGGTTACAATTGGACTTAGAGGGGTCCCAGCTTTGTGGATCTTTGGCAGGTCATATAGTTTTGGGCATCTACTTGACTTTTCTGCCGAGATGAGTTGTTTCTTGATAATGTCGTCGATTGGAGATTCTTTGATTTTGGCTTTTGTCGTTTTTTCCAGATACGTTGTGGAGTTTTTGGTAATTTTTTTATAACTGGGATCGGGTAGAATTTTTTTTATTTTCCTTTTGTATTCATCAGTATCTATGACTACGGTGGCGTTTCCATTGTCGGCAGGTAGTATGGTTATTTCCTTTGCTTTGTTTAGTTTCTTGATGGCTTGATGTTCTGCGCGGGTTAGATTTGCTGCAGGTTCTTTGGAATGTCTTAGAATACCGGAGACATCCTGTCTAATTAGTTCGGCCGTATTTTTATCTAGAGATGATAGACTTGTTTCGACATTTCAAATTATTTCTTTTGTTGGAATTGATTTTGGTGCGATTACATAGTTGAAGCCTTTTCTTAGAACGCTTATCTCGGCTGTTTAGTGCTGATACTTTGATATGTTGTGGCCTATGTTGGTTGCATACGGCTGTGCTTTTCTGGATTTTATCTTGAGGTTATTTAGTTTATTTTGGAGTCTTTTGAATGTGATTTTTTTGCTTGATTCAGCGCGCCAATGTGCTCTATATCAAAGGTATCACAGACCGCATTGGACGACTTCTTCGAGAACATAATATATCAACCACATACAAGCCACATAAAACAATAAAATCAGCCCCATCAGAAGTCCCAAAGATCAAATTATTCTAGAAAATCCAAGCGTATACTGCATATCGTGCGGAACTTGTAACCTGACATCGGACTAGAAGTAAAATGATATCGGACGTCGGACAAACTACTAGAAGAATATCAGCCCGGATCGAAGAACACAAATTGGCGGTTAGAAATAAACAGACCACATCAGCTCTGTTCCAACATCATCTATAAAAAGGATACAAAATCGATCTCAACAGTTGCCTACAAATTGCAAATATCCCAAATAATAAAACAAAAACCATCCGAGAAACAATAGAAATAGAAAAAATCGGACGCCTAAAGAGATGATACCCTCAATCTGCCAGACAAGTGGAAACCAGTAATCAATCGACAGACCGAAGTTCACCGGCTGCAGTCGGGAGAGCAACTACTGTTACGGAACTACCACTGTGATATCGCAAACAACGTCCGAGGGGACGGGGCCAACACAAGAACCAATAAGTACGCACCACTAC
This sequence comes from Cosmopolites sordidus, assembly GCA_031761425.1. NCBI lineage: Eukaryota > Metazoa > Arthropoda > Insecta > Coleoptera > Curculionidae > Cosmopolites > Cosmopolites sordidus. The sequence goes on from JARFXV010001598.1 coordinate 24,251, forward strand.
AATCTGCGACCCAGAAGAATATAAATATTACTAGATAGTTTCCACAGCTTTCAGTCTTCAGACAAGCATTGAGAATGCCAAGTGTGACCTTGGTGAAACGTTCTGTATGTTCCCAACAAACGGGATATAAACGATTGGATGTATCCCATATATATATATTTCAATATTTTTTTTTTTACATTAGTTATATCTATCACTCTTAACCGGTCTTTCTAGGTAGGCAGTGCTGTTCTGTCACAACCTCTTTACTCCTAATTTTTTGCTTACCTGTATAATATTTTGACAATTATGGAATATAAATTTCCAAGAAAGCAAAGTATACAAATCCTCAAAATATTTTCGTACTTCTGATGCAATTCCAAGTAAAAATGATTTGGAGATAGATGTTCAAATGTTTAACTATTGTATGCTTTAGTATAAAATTCTATGTTGTACGACTAGCGACATCTATGTAACAATGAAATTCCTTTGCGAGTTTTTTAGAAATAGAAACAAGGATTTCTGGTTATTTTAAACAAGCTGTTAAGATAGGCGTTGCCAACCCAATTCTTTTCTATTATCTCTACTAATAATCAAATTTTGTTATGGAGTATAAGAAACCGTAAAAAAGTCAGTATCATTAAAAGTAACACCATTTCGATCCACATATTATTTCTATAAACAGTGTATTTAAAAATGGTGAACTAATTTGAAAGTAACTTAGCGGTATAAAAAAATAACAAAAATATAATACAAAAAAAGCAAACGTAAGAAAGTATTAAAGAGCAGAAGCAGTAAACTCATTCTTCTCCATCAGGCATGATTTATTTTCTGTTAGTATAGTTAGTTTTTTATAGTTTTTTTAGTTTATTAATTAGTATTATAAATTGCACAAGCTATTGCATTAAAGCATTATGTTGCACATTTAGTGTCAGGTAGGATCGGTATTGTCAGCTCATCGTGTATTTTTAATATTTCATTCAAAACGATTGATATTCCCATTTGATATAAATCGTACAATATTCGTAGTAATATTAAAAGGAGACAAGTTACCTTTCGTTTTGAATGAATACTCACTAGTGTTATTATATGGACAACAAGGTTTTAAAGGTTTCTTATAATAAGCAACATTCAATCTACAGCATATTACATAAAAAAGTTTTATTGGCTGTAGATTCGATAAAATTCAGGTAACAAAAAAACTAAACAAAATATTTTTAACCGCCTGCAAACTCCATGGAATGTGGCATATCAATAAAAATGGGATACATGACAAAATTATTATTGTTAGTATAACAAAAAGATAATACTTACCAAACCAGCAGGCTAGAAATGAAATATATTAACGTTTTATTCGTTCGTTTTTTAGTATACTTTTCATAAAAAGCACCGAAATATAACTGAAACCAAGAAATAGTTTTAGTTTCGATAATCCAATTGTCAGCTTAACCGGAAGCCTTACTTTGTCTCGACAAAAATAAGTATTTAATTAATATTTAGAATCAATAGTTATTTTTACACGTAAGAATATGCGTAAAACTTTGAAAATACCTTTTGAAATATATAGTTTTCGTGATACAAAACATACACATACATATATATTGATATGCCACATTTTATATCTAAAATACTCACTTCATAAATTATCATTTTCTTTGATGAATTATCTTTCAAATATTTGTATGTTTCCATCACAAGGAATATTACTGCTCAGTATACAATGAGTATTTTAAATATATATCCTCTACTTAAGCTCAATGCTGGAATAATTTAAGCAACTGTGAAAAACATAACTAACTCACCTTGGATTGAGGTTCCCTGCCTTTGTATTAAAAAGTCAGCAGGACTGGGCGGAGGTGTTTTAGAGAATTTTGGTGATTTCAAATCTGTAACGAAATTGAATTTAGTAAGAATGCTCAACTATACTGCCTAAAATGTAATACCACTCAAAAACAACGCTTTAGATTTTCTTTCGTTTGACGTTTGTTATAAATGATCTAATTGATGTTTCACAACGAAAATTACCGTAATAGATTATGACCTTAAACTTTTTTACTATGGTTTCTAATCGGTTTGCGACTTGCATGAAAAAGTAAATAAAATCCCATTATAAGGCATTAAAAACAACTAATTTCTATGTTAGCTTAAGAACATACAAAAACTGCGTAGATGAAAAAGCGCTCAATATTTGAAATATTGGGAACAAATATAAACAAGTTCATTTAATGGTGATCCAATTTTTATATGTTTACAAATATATGCTTTTCTTGATTTATTCCAATATTGTAAAGAATTTTCTAATAAGACTGTCAGAACTTTGAAACGCAATAGCAGCAACACTGCTTGAAATATAAATATCACTCATTGACTGCTATATTCAATATATTTTGTGTCTATTCATTTCATCTTCCTTGAACATTTGCGAATTGGGCATTAGAGAAGTTTGAAAAACCTCTCCACACATTGACGAAAAAATAATCTTTTCTGACGAAGCACACTTCTGGCTTAATAGAGCTATGAGCAAACGTAACTGCAGGATTTGGGCCGATGAAAATTCTCAAGTGATTCAGGAGTTACTTCGTCTTCCTCAGAAAGTCACTGTTTGGTGCGATTTTTGGGCTGAAAGAGTGGTAAGACCCATTTTTTTTAAGACGACGATGGAAATCAAGATGAACGCTATTAGAATGTGCTAACAGAATATATTTGTCCGAAGCTGATAAAAGTGAATATAAGTAATGTTTTTCTTCAACAAAACTTGCGACACATCTTGCAAAATGTTCTGGATGCCCTTGTATAATTTTTGTAGGGTTCTGATATATCCCCGGCTAACAGAAATAAACGGCGGGCACTTCTTGACCTTTAACGAAACATTCGTGTTAGCGCTGAAAATATTCCACGCGACATATGTGAAAGAGTAATCGAAAATTGGGTTTCCATAATGGATTTCACCAAAGCAGGTCTACCTCTCTTATAGAAAACACTATTTTAGATTTACTGATATACGATTATCTAAAGCGAAAGCGAATTATGGCTCCAGAAATTAAAAACTATTATAATGAAGGGTTTGGTTTTGAAATAACAATACCAATTTTGAAGTAAAAATTATGCGATTTAATCCAATTTACCTTAGTCCAAAAGTTAATAGTAACCAAGATACAGGGTGTTAAAATTTTAATTTTATTTTCAATTTTCGTCAATAAATTTCTTAAAAAGTATCTTTCTTGAACGAAATTTGGTAATGGATATATATATATATATATATATATATATATATATATATATATATATATATATATATATATATATATATATATATATTTTTTTTTTTTAATCAACAACGTATTACTTATTTTCTATGAATATATATCAGTTATTATTCTTTAGTAGGGAAAAACGGCCACACTAGAGTACTATGCTGCATTATTAGTCAAATCTCATGAGTTGATAAAACTGCTCTTTCTCTTTCCAATAAATGGCTAGTTGGAAGGAAATTCACCCCAAGTCCCAGTCCTGCTTTTTGGAAGGCATAAAAAAGTTGGAAGTTTTCACTTTATCTTTTAATATATACATATATATATATATATATATATATATATATATATATATATATATATATATATATATATATATATATATATATATATATATATATATATATAGGAAATTCACTTGGGGTGAATTTCCTTCCAACTAGCCATTTATTGGAAAGAGAAAGAGCAGTTTTATCAACTCATGAGATTTGACTAATAATGCAGCATAGTACTCTAGTGTGGCCGTTTTTCCCTTTTCCATATAATCCATGAAAACAATGCCCTACAAATACAAGATAATACTGGCAATGACCTTTCCAGCCGATAGAAACTTTTTCGCCTTCATCGTCAATTAATTTCATCTGCCTTCAACATACGCGAATTGGGATTTAGAGAAGTTGGAAGGCGACCGTCTACATTGAGGAAAAAATAATCTTTTCCGACTGAGCGCACTTCTGGCTTCATAGAGTAATGAACACTATTTTGATTGTTCCTTCATTTCTAGTGTATAGTAATGAATTCGAGTTTCATCAGCAGCCACAAATCGCCACAGAAATGCCTTTGGATTGCACTTATACGTGTCTAAATTCAGATGTAAAGTCACTCGATTTTGTTTTTAGTGAGCATACCATAGTGAGCGGCAGCACGGCACCGGCATTCTACTAGCTTTCTCATTCCCAAATGTTCATGAAGCATATTCCGTACGCGTTCGTTCTATGGGTAGTTTAACGTTCTGGACTAGTTTAACATCTCAACTATCTGTCTAACCTTCACTCTGCGATTGGGCAACACGGTATAATAGATTTTCTTCACTATTTCCTCATTATAGACATCAAAAGAGTGTCCTAAATGTGGAAAGTCACTCAAGTGCTCATTCAATCACATCGAAAGTGTGAATGTGAAGGAGCAGAGTTTAAAGTTTTTCAACTTTTCTTCAATTTGTGCAATCGTTTTTCCACACAAGAAGTATTGATTAATCAACACACGAAAGCCGTTTTCTTGCTTGATAGCAAAATTTTCGCACGTATCTGGTTTCAAGGACTGTCATAACTAAACGTTAGATTGGTTAGAAATTTATTGAGCGTCACTAGAAAGAAAGCTAATGTTCATAAATGCAATCACCTTTACGATCTCAGCGCCATCTATCGATTTTTTTATATTATAATTATAGACGCATCGGCCACTAGGGCCATCTAGCTTTTGTCTAACTTGCCGTATATTTTAACTCTGGCCCCTTTAAAATTTGGGTAAACTACAAACAGAAACTCCAGCAGGGCAATCAAACACGCTATTAACTCTAGAGAGTAGTAAACTCCTTTAGAGTTTGAGTACACTACAGCTGAACCAACATAGCTTGGCCTCCGAGGTTTGGATGCACAGTAGCCTAACGTGCGAGAGCTCATTCGAAGTAATGCATTCGTGGTGTTAACATTGGTTAAGTACTGAGCATTCGAGAAAGTCTCCATTCTCTGTCTCTGTTAAACAGTGATCCTCCCACTCTTCCTTTTGCGCATCTCAGAGGCCAAGCTATATTGTTTGAGCTATAAAAACACAAACATCCAGCTGAGCAGGGGAATCGAACTCGCTACCGCGGCAACTACAGTGCCGACACAGTGGAAACAAGCCGCTCTACCACCACGGCCGGCCCTATCGATAAAGTATGTAACTCTTCACTCTGTCCTCCTCTAGCAACTAGGCAGTTCGTATCTATTTGAATGAATACAAATTTGAATTTTTGTACATCCATACAGATTGATAAGTTACATTTTTTAAGATACTCAACTGAAATCTGAACTTTAAAGTCAGTTCACTACGAATTCACAAACAGGGTCAATTCTCGGTATTTTGCTTCGCGTTAGGGATATAAAGTTATTAGAAAAAGTTGTTCGGAATTCTATTTTAACCCCACATGCCGTGTTTCATGACATTTCCATTGTTAGTGTTTTGATTATTTTAGTATATACACAAAAATATTACTAGTTTACTTTTTAAATTTGAAATTTAGTGTGCCATGGAAACTAAAAACTTGGCACAGTGTCAATATAATAGTGTCATGTATTCAAATATTTCAGTAAAATAAATATTACTTACAAAGGAATCATTATTTTATTCTTATGGGAAAATAATTTTTGGTAATTGATTAAATTTAGGAAAAAATATACAACAATAATTTTCATAATACAAACAATTAACTATCAAATGTGATCTCTTTCTACTAGTTGTTTTATAAACTTTATTTTTGACCATTCCCCAAAAATAAAAATCGAAGAGTGTTGAAATATCGGAAGACCTCGGAGGCGACAATTAAAAAGGACTGTTTCTTCCTATCCAGCGCAAAGGAAATTTTTGGTTGAACCATTAACGAACAATCCTTGAATTGTCGATGGATGCACCATCTAGCTGCAAAAAAAGCCATCCTATCTATCTAGCTTTCCTAAAATCCCACAACAGACATTAACTTTCTGGGAATATTAGCCTTTACAATTTATTGTTATCCTCAGGATGCGGGTGTATTCGAGGAGATTGACCTTTATGATGGATTTTAATAACACTGGCAGTTTCATTGAAAATAGCATTTACAGCGGCTGCTTTTATGAGTAATGGGAGCACGTTGGGATGTCTCATGTTGAACTCTGCAGCAATTTCTCTGCTACTACGAGCAAAATCTCCAAACAACCGGATTATTTCGATTTTTTTCTCTTAGTCAATGATATTTTAATTATGTGATTACTGATTAGAACGCAATAAACTAAAAATTTAATCTGACTGACATTAACACTAATCTCAAATTATTACATTCCATAGCACACTAATTATCGAATTAAAAAATAAACTTGTAATAATTTTGTGTATAGGCCAAAATAATGAAATAAAAAAATTAAAAGTGCGAATTTTGTCATGAAACTCAGTATGTGTTAAAATAATATTCTAAACAACTTGTTCTAATAACTTTTTTCGATATCTCCAACGGGAAATAACATATAGAATATTACAGTTTTTGTGACTTCGTAGTATGCTGAGTTTAAAGTACAGATTTCAGTAGATTATCTGAAGAAAATGTGACCCATCAACCTGTATGACTGTACAAAAATTGAAATCTGTATTCTTTCAAAAAACGAAAATATGGAGGTGTTTTCATCTTAAATGCGACACACTATATATATATATATATATATATATATATATATATATATATATATATATATATATATATATATATCCCCTTTGTGGATAAACGACGTGATAAAGGGATATGAGTAGAGCAATGAAATTTTGAGCTATGCCGTCTGGAGTCTATGGTCCCGGGAGGGTTGCCCCTGACGGACAGGTCAAGGCAGAGACCTCAGACTAACATGATCCAAAATCTGCCAACCAGCATTGGCAGATTACGGTCCATACCTTCAACATGGTATTTCGATATGTTGAAATATGACAGTACAACCTCAAACACGGCCCTCATTCCCCGGAGGCCAAAGGGTAACTACTTACGGCAGCGGGAAGACCTGCCCCAAGGTAGAGGGTGCTAAGAATCACCGGGTTAGATCAGGCTGCCATTGGAGTTTTAACATTGCTACATTTAATATACGGACTATGAAAACGGAGACCCGACTGCAAGAACTGTTAATCGAACTTGACAACATACATTGGGATACTATTGGGCTCTGTGAAATACGAAGAACGGGTGAAAACTTAATCAAACTAGAACCAACTGGTCACGTACTCTTCACCCGAGGTACGGAGATGAACGATGTGGTGGAATTGGATTTCTCATCAATCGAAAGCTGAAAGACAGTGTAGTTAAATATGAAAGTATATCTGACCGATTTGCCGAATGCGTCATTTAGTTGAATAAAAAGTTTAAGCTTCAAATCGGTCAAGCTTATGCACCAACTATAAGCCATAGAGATGAGGAAATTGAGGAATTTTATGATGATGTGGCCCAACTTTTAGACAAAAAGAGGTGTAGGTATAAAATCCTGCTGGGTGACTTTAATGCCAGAATCGGAAAAGCAAGAACTGATGAAAATGTAACTGGCCCATATGGAAATGGTGAGCGGGATAATAAAGGTGACAGGCTGGTTGACTTTGCTAAAGTACAAGAATTCTATATTATGAATTCGTTTTATAAGAAAAAGATCAACAGGAAATGGACATGGAAAAGTCCATCTGGACTCACCAGTGAAATTGATTACATCATGTCAAACGATAAAGCAGTATTTTGCAATTGTATTGTCCTTAACCATTTTAATATGGGAAGTGACCACCGAATGGTACGAGCAAAGATTAGGATAAACTGCCGAAAAGGACGCGAAAAAATAATAAGATCAAAAGGTGGCAAAGTGAATTCTGGGATGCTACTAGAGAGGGGCAGAGATTTTGAAATTACTTTGACTAAATCGCCAACAATGTGCTTAAAACGGCGGCTTCAATATCACCAAACGATAAATGTTTCAAAGAGTCAAAAATTTCCAATGAGACCATTAATTTAATGAAAAAACGCAAGACAATCCTTTTGGTAGTGACAATGGTTATAGACTCGATGAAAAATGGTAAGGCTCCAGGAGAGGATAGTATAACGGTGGAGATGTTAAAAGCTGGTGGTCGGGCCTTACATAAAACACTGGCAAGATTATACACAAAATGCCTCAAACAACAAGAAGTACCCAGCTTATGGAAAAATGCAGAAGTTAAAATGCTAGAAGAAAAATGCTACCTCCCAATAAGCTTCCTATCAGTGGTGTACAAAGTTTTCACCAAGATAATATCCAAAAGAATACTAAGAAAACTTAATGACGCACAACCAAGGGAGCAAGCGGGATTCAGAAGCGGATTCAGTACATTGGATCATATCCAGGTTCTGCAGCATGTCATAGAAAAACACAACGAATACATTATGTTACTGTACTTGGCATTTATCGATTTTGAAAAAGCATTTGATTCAATCTCAAAGCGGGCCATAATGGATGCATTGCTTAATCAAGGTGTAGAGAACCTACTAGGATCGATATATGATGAAGCTACAGTGACAGTCCACCTTGACAATCTTGTGGTGGGAATAAATGTAGAGCCGGGCGTATGGCAGGGGACGCTATATCGCCTCTTCTTTTCTCAGCCTGCCTGGATGAAGTGTTCCGTAAGCTGGATTGGGAACAAGATGGATGGGTACTTAGATCATCTTAGATTCACAGATGATATCGTTCTCCTTTCACAAGATCCAGATGAGCTGCAAAGACACGTACAAGAATTGCAAAGGGCTGGGGAAACATTTAGCTTGAAAATAAACCAGAAGAAGAGTCAGGTCATGTCCAATAAATTTGCTGAAGACAAAAGGATTTCTATTTTAGGAACGGATTTGGAAATTGTGGATCACTATATATATATATATATATATATATATATATATATATATATATATATATATATATATATATATATATATATATATATATATATATATATATATATATATATATATCTTGGCAAAGGGTTTCAATGGAATGACATCATTGGAAGAATAAAGCAATTGAAATGGAAGTGGGTAGGCCATGTAGCGAGGCGATGGGACGAAAGATGGACCAGGGCAGTCCTGGACTGTATACCTCTTGATCTCAAACGTCCACGGAGAAGACCGAAAACACGATGGACTGATGATATTATTAGGTATATTGCACCCGAATGGCAAAAGAAAGCTCAGGACCGCGAGAGATTATATTCTTATAATATATTTTCTCAAAATATTCTACAACTCTTATCCATTAGATTATTCTATTGAGATGAAAAAATCATTATATTATAAGAAGCAAATTCCAAGGAACTTTTAATAGTATGGTATATTTTTCCAAGATCAACGTCATAGAGTCTTTTAGCCTATATGTATACCTGAAACTGCAAAGTAAGTGATAATATGTTGACACTGTCTAGGATGACAACTGGACATTTTAGGAATAATCAATAATATATTGTCGATGCCGTTTCGGGACATTTTTAATTAGCTCGTTTTGGAACAATAAGTAGACTTAACGGAATTATTCTCAATTAATTCTCAATTATAGTTATTAAAATTTCTAATTGTTTTGATATCCGTGTTAAATTTAGCTCAGTGTATAAATTTCAAAAGCAGTTAATAAGAAGGATAAAATATGGAATATGCCACATGTACTGCTATAATAAAACAGAAAGGTGAGTTTTTTTGAAAAAATCAAGCGCTTTACGTATCGATACAGCCATTTGTTTTTAAGTTGATATGATTGTCCTTTTCTATCGATTGAGGAAATCACTTTGTAGACGCTGTTTCAAGTTCATAGAAGCTATTTAGGAGAATGCCAGAAGTGGAGTACAAAAAATGTTGTATTGAAGACTGGGAAAGACGTTGGAATAGATGTTGAAAAGACGTTGGAATATTATAATGAGAGCGATTTCATTGAAGGGAACCAAATACATTTCGATGAATAAATAAGCACTTTATTTTTTTGAAGTCACCTTACTTTTTGATCGTAGTAGTGTATGATAAAAGAACCGTTATAGTTTGACCAACTATTTAATAAAAATACAATATTTCGTATTATACGACCTATGAAAATACTATTTTGGAAATTTGATCTATAAAACAGAAAATTATAATAACAATAAACTTGTATATATACCTTCACTTGTTACTATCTTCTCTGTTGATTCTTCGAACCTGGAGCTAATTCCCTTCAGTAAGTGAGGTTCATCTCCAGGAATGTGCGTAAAGGTTTCTTCGACAGTTTTGTGCGTTTCAGCCATTTTCTCAGTGAGTCTATCTGATTTTTCCGACGACAATTTCTCAGAAACTACAGTTTCAGATGGTGGTGTGGTTTTTTGTTCTGTAGTATCCGAGACAATTGTCTTGGAATCGGGTTTCGGTTTCACGTCCTTAGTGTCTGGTTCAACCTATCCATAAAAATAAAGAAATTATGCATTTCTTTATTTTTCTTGGTGTTTTTTTTAGGAAAAAAACGCAAACCATACCTTTTGATTAGCTTCAGCTATTTTATCTTCCACGATACTCTGTCGTTTGATGGTAGTTATTTCCTGAACGATTTCACGTCGCTGTGAAGATGCTGGAATGACTCTTTCAGCGGACAGACGTTTTTCGATCTGTTCTCTCCTCTCCGTGACGGTCTTATCAAAATTGTCTTCTTCTTCTGATTCCGACTTCTCGACGACTTTCTCCTCAGCCGAGTATTTATCATAATGCTCTATCATTTTCTTTTTATCTGAGAAATATAAATGTTTGCTATTTTAGTACTGCATCAGGCATCAGATATTTTCTTTCGACATCAAATTAAATTGAGACAATTTTCACATAAGCAAACAAAACAAAACCAAAACGTAATCAAAAACCATTTTTCATCATGCCACTACTTTTACTTTGTATCAGTACTCCTTTTAAATTTATAACACATTTAGAGCATTATTGCTCTATATACACTATAACATGAAAGTATTTATATGCCTTGGTTTCAGCAATTTCAAAATCAAAATGACTGTTCAATCATATTGTGTTGTAGAAGGTCCTTAGTGTTACTAATTTAAAAAAATGTAAATTTGTGCATTTCAAAAAAACTTTGCACTACCCATTGTGATTTAATAAATAATGAAGTATCAGCGATCATAAAATTAACAAAGCAATATAAGCCACAATTAAAATATCAAACAATTACAGTTAAAAATAATTCCAAAAAAGATGCAATAAGCTGCATTTTATGACTGTAAATATGTAATTTATTTATAAGTAAGTTCCCAAGTTCGCAAGGTTCCCATGAAAATATGTTATTTGATAGAAAGATGCCCGAAAATTACCCAGTGATATGCGTAATTCGATATCTTGAACGGTTTTCGAGATAATCCCAAAAAAAACCAACGAGGAAATGCAATTTCCAAATACCAAAAAGTCAGACCTCGAAAACTAAAACAGCTAAAGCTAATCAGCTCCCATAATGTTATTACTCGTGGTGTGGCATATAACATGTCCAAAAATAACTCGATTCTTTTTTTTTTGTTAATTTTGCTTTTCTTGGTAAAAAATTTTCGAAGAATGGACCCTGTAAAACCTTTCTAAAGCCAAAGGTCTCAAGATTTCTATAAAAAATGCTATTTGTAATCGCTCTATTTAGCTCTCTGTTAATATCTTCTGTTCCCTAAACCAAAACTGCTATTGAAAGGTAATTGTCACAGAAACGTTTCCAAGACCGTTGTGAGCGGTATATATGCAGGGTTTCCATATGTAAACTGAAAAACTTCTAAAATATTCCTTACTCACTATAAGATACTACAATATAGTAGGTTATTTCGAATAAATATATGTATAAAACAATCTGTTGCTTTTTGTTGCTAAGGGCTGTACATGTAGACAACCTTTAAATATCATTAAATACGGTTCCATTGATTTAACAAGGCATATTCATAAAGCCTTCAGATATGTTTAGCATAATGAAACTCAACCTTTTTACCAGTTAAAATACTTAATTACAAAAAACAATGTACCCTCATGTTATGATAAAATAGGTTTTTTAAAATCTCCTTCGTAATATCAAAGTTTTTCCAAAAGCTGGTAGAAGTTAAATGGATAATATTAAATCATTTAGTGTAATCAAAAACCATAGCTTGAAAACAGAATTTGAATGTTCTCCTATTCTCATTGGAGCTTTTTGTTTATCTCAAAAATCAAACGTGTCACTTTGACATCACAACGTTACTCAGCGTTATAAGCACGATTTGATATCTTGAACGGTTTCGAAGAGATTTTTTTCAGTTTTTGACAAATTTCCGAATATCGAAAAATCATATCTTGAAAACTAAAACAGCTAAAGCAAATCGACTTCCATAATATTAATACCAGCGGTCCAGGGTGTCAAGTGTCCGAAAATGCGTCAATTCTATTTATTTTAAGTTGGGCGACAAATTTTCAAACGATTGGACCTTATAAAAATGTTCAAAAACCGAAAGTCGTAAGGTTTTCATAAAAATATACTATTTAGTAGAGAAAATGAGAAAATGATGGAAAATTACAGGCAATAAGAGCAGTTTTATATCTGAAAGGGTGTTCGATATTCCCAAAAAAAACATCGAGGAAATACAATTTTCGCAAAATTTCGAAAAATCATATCTCGAAAACTAAAACAGATAAAACAAAAGAGCCAGAATATTAATGCCTGTGATTTCGCGAATCAAATATCCAAAACTGGAGCTTTACGTTATCCATTATTGCTATATCCAGCTAAATACAAACCATTACTAAATAATTTGGACCATTACAAAACAAAATCTCAAGCCCATTGATCATTTTGAATTTCGGTGCTGAAGACGGGTCCTTCGCATTCCGTGGACTGCCAGACGAACAAACGCATCCGTTACTAAAGAAATTGTTCATCACAAACTCTATTATGAAGGTATTAGTTATTGAAATTATTCATGAACGAATATCAAGATTCCTTGGCCATATTGAACGCAGGGACGGCAATAACCTGAAAAGCTGGTAGTACCGGAACGGATGGAGGCTTCTAGATCACACGACAGGTCTCCAAAAAGATGGATAGACCAAATTACAGACCTAACTCTCTCTCCAATGCGCAACCAAGGAAGCCAGAAATAGAGAACGTTGGTGAGAAGTAGTCCGGATAGTACTCGAACGGAATGAGTTTCAATAAGTCACGACTCTTCTGTTAAAAAGAATACGAATAAGAAGAAGAAGAACAGCTTATCCATCCCAACTTTACTTTCATATGGGAAACATCTGTTTTCAATAGGCTTTGAATAATTTTTGATGTCTGTTGCATGACCTTTATTGAGAACCATTCATATATTGTCGCAATTTATACATCCCCTCAAAAATTTCAAAATTTCTGAATTTAGCAAGAAACAATTTATTCGTTTAATATAATGGTTTTTGTACTAAACGAAATATATTAAAAAACATGGCTGGAATCACTTTTCGAGTCAACCCAATAAAACTATTCATATATAATAGTTTTCGCTATGTTCGTTATGTTCCTAACAATAAATTCATAAAACTATATCAATAATCAGAGAAATAAATACAATGCTTTATATACGAGGTTCATTCTTTTAAGGGAAATATCTAAATAAACATTTCTAATACATTTTAGTTAACTACAAGCCGAAAATAAAAATATGTTCATAATCCAAACTAATTAACACAAAAATTAAAGAAAATAAATAGCAACAAGGCACTGTAATGACAAACACACCTCAAACGATTTAACTGCAAAGAGTTCCAGCTCAAGCTAACAAAAAGCATGCACCTACCTGGCTCATCTCGCTCGTCTCTCTTCTTCAATCTATAACCAATGTCTTGTTCTTTAATTCTACTAATCGTATGAGTATGTTGTTCAACATTGAGGCACTGTGGTATAATATCTTCCCTGCCAATCCGTCTCAGGGCATTTTCTAAAGTATTCGTTTGGGCTTTATTACTGGACTGGGAAAGCCACATACGTAACATGGACTGGGCTTGTTTGGCAATACTTTCGGGATATTCCGATTTGATTACGTTGATCTCGGATGATGTTAGTCCTAAGCGGGGCAGATTGTGGTTAAAAAATACATCACTACAGAACTATATATTACTACCGAGTTGATGGGCAAGTTCAACCCAGTCTTCTCCAAGAAGATTGCTCATATCAGCTAATCTTGGATCAGGGCGGTAATAATCTTGAAAGTCTGATAGGTACATATGTCGCTTGCCGGTTTCTGACTCCGTAAGAGATATGGTATCGGTGACTATGTCGTCGGGTAGGACAATATTCAGAATGCAGATCGGTTGTTGAGGAGGCTCTCCCTTTGGTACCTAAATAAAAAAATTTCTTTAAAAATAGAATGATTTTCTACTTGTATAAAGGCAATCAGATTGATATTTTAAAGTTTCATTTACTCTTGGTCAACATCCAACTTGGTTGTTACCTCATGGTTAACTGTTCGAACTGTTGACCATGAACTTATTCGTAAAGTAAGTGCTTAATGTTGATCAGAAATTAGGCTTACAAAAATGTTTCGTAATTTTAAAGCATTTTGACCAAAACATAGAAACTTGCTGATCTGAAAGTATCCGGGTGACAGGAAATTATGTCGAAAAATAAATGAAACTTCATACGGCAATGTGTTTAAATTTTATTCGACAAAATTTCCGCTTAACCATATTCAGGGCAGAAAAACTCTCCTTAGAACATATTCCTTATTGACTGAAAAGTAAAAGACTTTGAAATCTACGCGTGTGAACTAACTATTTGTTATACTGAAGTAAAATCCCAAAATTCGAGATACGGCTACCTATCCTAATTGACGACTGGCTTAGTCATATTTCTACTCTTGAGTATAATGTTGTACGTATAGTCAGAATATCACTATCAAGGAAGTTGGACACATCTAATTGATAATGCTCTATTAAACAATGGAACAGATAATGGAAGCCTTGGTCGTCAACTCTAATCGTCCTTATTTAGCTTCGTGAGAGTATTTTCTATTCTCTAAACTAAAATTATATTGAAAGGTTATTCTTACTAAAATATTTCCAAGGAGAAACGTTTTCCGTTGCGAGCAATATGTATAAGGTTTCCATACATAAACTGAGAAACTTTTAAAATATACCTTACAACTATAAAGTGTATTATGTTGCAAATGGGGGATTATTTCGAATAAATATTTATATAAAACTATTTCTTGCTTTTTATCGCGAAGACTAAAGGTATATAACCTGTAATATAACTCCATTAATTTTAAAGTGCATCTGCATCATAGTAGCATCATAGTCTTCAAAAATGTTTAGCTTAATTAAACTCATCAAACAAAGCAAGTTTACTGTCATGTTATTATAAAACTGGTTTTTTAAAATTTTGTTCGTAATACATAGTTTTCCAAAAATGGCGGATAATTAATCATTTAGTGCAACTAAAAAACTATAGCTTGAAAAGAGAATCTGAGAATTATAACCTAACTATTTTCATTAGAGGTTTTTGTTTTTCTTGAAAATCGAAACCGTCACTTTCCTACCACGACATTATTCACATTCATCTTCATCGGCTCTGAGCTCCTACAAGCCAAGTTTAATAAAAGACTTTTTTGTCAAAATATAAACATTATTATTACTGTTTGACGCGTTTGGCTAGCACTGTAGCTTCTTCAGAAATGAATATTTTTGATGCTAAAATGATATGAAATCCACATAGATGTTGACCATCAATTGAAAAATCGATAGACAAACAAAAATTAGAGCGACTTAACAGCAAACCAAATAGTGTATCCAAGATATTTCAAAATTCCCAGTCTAATAACATGCTCAAAAGAAAAATAGATATTCATCACAGGGTAACGCGGTTCATAGATCTGAATATTTAACTAACAAAAAAGAAGCATTGAAGATGAAACTGTTATGTCACTAACTAAATTTGGCTAGGCGAACTAGAACAAACGAGACTGGAGTTGAGTAAAGCTCTTAATATTCCTTCAACACTCTATGTACCATCAAATATGCTTTAATATAATTCTGGAACCAGTTGCTTTACCGTACAATTTTAAATAAGATAATGACATTCTCCATGTTTAGCAATTTTATTACGATTGCTACTAAAGAAAAACTTTAAACGGAAAAACAATCGCCCGATTTGTTATATATCTGGAATATGATAGATAGAATGGTTGGTACGGTTAACTTTTTCGTTTTAGTCCTGATAATTAACCGATTGTGATTGTCTACATAGAGTGACAACCCATTGATACAACACCAAAACATTATCCTTTGCAATTTAGAACACCTTAAGTATATTACAAAAGTTGGGTTTAAAAATATTGATGATTTTCTTTCATATATTAAGGAGGTACTAAATATATATATACTAGGATTATAAATAGAATATGAAGTTTTTACCTTTGCTTCTCTCATGAATAAGCATCGTCCAACTGCTTCAGCGTGTTGATCCTTAACCCTAACCGAAAATGGAAGTCTATTTTCCCTAAAAGCCCTAAACGAAAACTGCAACTGCTCCCCGCTCTTCGTTATGGGTATGAGATTTCCAGCAAACTCAATATACTGAGATTTGCCTTCTAGCACTTCCACATCACGACTCTTCGCCACTTCAGTGAAATGTTCTTGATGCTCCAAAGTCTTGTCCTCTTTATCGTCGGTCATACAAAATACTCTCAGTCTCGCTTCCAAAGGATCTACTCGTTTGGCAAATACTACGAACTTAGCCATAAATGGAACATGAATGGCTTCTCTAAAATAAACATAGATTGAATTAAAATAGTCCTTAGTAATTAGTATTAAATTATGTATGCAAAATGTTTTCAATGAGAGAAAATTCTTAAAGCTATTTTAAATATTTAACACAACAGTCACAAAAATCAATTGTGCATCACAAAACTATTTTCATCAATAAATTTTTAAAAATATTTAAAAATAAAGGGTTGTCCAATAAGAGTGCCAGAACTTCAAAATGAGACACAATAACAACTACAAGTGGTAATCCAGTTATCTTATCTTGAAGAACAAATAATGGCATTATGTCTTGATGATAATGTTGTTCAAATGTCCCCTTGGACTTCGTCTGGTGGAATAGTCACACATATCGCGCAGTATATATTCAGTGGTGGCCTGAATGTTTCGTTTAAGGTCAACAATTGTTGCAATGTGTTGTACATTTCAAACAGTGTTGCGGCTATTACGTGTCAAAGTTCTGACACTCTTCTGAAAACTCTTTCTAAACGTCCATTGTTTGGTCTTGCGAATGTACATCAAAATTGTTTTCATACTTACTTATACAGCTCGGTAGCCATTTTTGTTGCATCGCCAATATTTCTGCAATCGATTAGCCAGAATCTCGCCGATACTGTTGTCGTAAATGACACCACATCGTTGACGAAAGTTAAAGGTGTCGACCCAGTGACATCCTCCCATTGAGCTCTTGTTGTCCCACCTTGATTTCAATTACAAACCAGAAATAAATACTATTCATTTATAAAGGTTCTACTTGTACATTTACTTCAAGGTATAAATAAATAAAAAATCAATGTAATATATTTTTCTAAACAGACTAACTTATATATAATAATATTGCAAACATTTTTAACAAATATGCCGTGTCGATATAATAATATATTACAAATTATCACATGCATTAGTGTTGTGTGTGTGTCTGTGTATGTGTTTATAACAAAAAAACATGTACAATTAAATATACTTTTATTATAATGGATCATGCTAGTATTGTTGTTAACGTTTGTTAACTTTTTTCAGTTTAAACTTATTCTGATTTAGATATTTAGATGACTTAGCGCCGAAAATGTTCTTAAAATTGCATGCCAAAAACATAACAGATTTAATAACCATTTATCGTATTACTTTCAATCAAAATTGAAATGTATAGTATAAAACATTCAAAAATATGTTTTCGATTTAGAACATGAATCGCCGATATTCAAGGGTAATCTTTAGTACAGCAAATAGGTTTGATATAATTAAATTATGGGTATCAGATTCGGATTTTCATAAAAGAAAAATTAATAGCTACAATATTGTGTCATTCGAAGTCAAAATTGTGTAGTATTACCTTAACTATTATTATACCATATATAGTTAAGGAAGCACAATCCAAATTAATATCTAGTATATCCAAAAAAAAAAAAAAATAACACAGTACTAAAATATAGTAACACATCAGCCAATAAGTTCCCGGTCTGACATATAAAACACACTTTTTTGCAAATTTGGACATTATTCCTCAATATATTCTCCTTGAAGAGCAAGACAATCATTCTAATGCTTTCTAACATTTCTACATCTTTTTTATAGAACGATTTCTCTTTACCTTCAAAATATCTTTCAGTTTCGGCAATTACCTCTTCGTTGGAGCGAAATTTCTTGCCAGCGAGCATTTTTTTGTTGTCTGAGAACGGGAAATAACCGCTGGATGCCAGATCGGTGAGAATATGGTGGAGGAGTTCGATTGAGAATTCGAAGTGCAATTCATGCAATTTAGCCATCGTTGCCAACGATTTGTGACATGATGCATTGTCTTGGTAAAACAGCAGTTTTTTTTTGTTTATTTTAGAGTCTTTTTAGCCAATAACGCTATGAAATATTCGCTATTGATGGTTTTACGTTTTTTTTTTCGAGATAATCGATGAACAATGTATATAGCCTTGTCTGCCGATGGTTGTGTTTAGGTCGCTTTGGACGGCTTTCGCCGGCTACTCTCCACTCAGCCGACTACCGATTTGACTACGGAGTGTAGTAAGGGATTCATGTTTCATCCATTGTCACATGCCACAAAAATCCTCTTTATTTCGCTTAAACAGCTCATAACATTGCTCAGAATCACTTGTTATTTTTAATCAGCTGTGAGCAAACGCGGTACCCATTTCGATAACGATTTACAAATTCCCAAATGTTCATGCAAAATGGTGTAAACACTTCCTTTCCATATCTTCATAACAGCAGTTATCTCCTGTAGCTTTATTTTACGCTTTTGCGAAATAATTTTGTGAATTTTTCGGATGTTGTCTGGTGGAATCACCTCATTTAGACGTTCAGAGCGTTAAGCATCATCGGTGCTTGTACGGCCTTGTACCAATCAATTACGTTTGATTTTCCTCGGGCAGGGTCCGGGTAATATTTATCAAGTCATTGTTTGGCTTCAACGGTATTTTTTTTTATCAAAAAGCAATGTTTAATCAACTCACGAAATTCTTTTGACACATGACGTTTGAAGATTGGCACAATCGACCACTGGTAAGGATTTTTCTTAAGTAATTCCATATATATATATATATATATATATATATATATATATATATATATATATATATATATATATATATATATATATATATATATATATATATATATATATATATATGTCAGACCGAGGACCTATTAACCGATGTGTTATTCAGAATCAAAATATGGTTTTGGTAGTAAAGCTTTGAGGTCACTTTATTTTTACATTTTTCTGGATTGCGTAGTAGTAGCCACTTGGATCCTTTAATTATTTCTTACAATTAGCAGCATCGCTCTATATTTTTGTCACGATATTCCACCATTACACAAATTGCCACAGAGCGATAACTAACTAGTCGATTTAAATACCCCGCCATTTTTGATAGACTTACACCCGACAGTTAGCCTTTTATAGGTTCATAAAGCACATGTGACATAATCGTAACATATTGTATTATTCAAAAGTATGTGTCAAGTGTAATTCAAGCTGAATTGAACGCGGATGGTTTTGGCACTAAACAAAACTATGGAATTTAAGAAAATTCGTTCTGGGATCTACCCAATATCACTCCAATTTTGTTGAGCTGCAGATTGGCTTGAACTATTGTATAGCATTGACACGAATGTTGTCTTTGAGTTACTGTGTGGTTTAGAGCTTAATCAAACATTTTCCTTCAAAAATAGTCATTAAAAATTTCCATTCCAAACCTCATAAATGTTATGTAATGTCTGAATGATTGTGGCGTGTTCATATATTTTTTCTTTTTTTGCGTTTAGATCGTAGCGAAAAACCCAAAAAAAAGAAAAAAACTCATAAATTTTGCATGAATTTTGTCAATTTGATGGAAGTGGTTTATGGTGGCATTACATAATTCCATTCGTTTATTATAGTCTGTAGGTAACAGATGCCGAACAATTGGTATGTTATGAGAATTCACATACAAGTCACTTCCCAAAATTCAGCGTAAAATGCGTGGAGCAATTCTCAGTTATGCACCACTCTCATCAAATCGACATTTCTGAGGACTCCTCTACAAGTGCAATATACTTTTCTTCAGTCTCTGATAGGCTTATCGGCTTCTCGGCTTACGAGGCTTATCCCCAACTGTTTCGAAATCTTGAAATTGCTTGAATAAATGATACATTATCATATCATGAGGCGAAAACAATTAGGATATTTTTACATAAATTCGCGTTGAGTTGCAATAATGGAATTATTGTATATTTTTTATGTAAATTACAATAATTTTACTGCGTTCTTTTAACGTGTACTTATAATAAAACTTGCACTTCTGTACTATACAATAGCTAAATTCAAACTGGCACAAATATTATGAAAAGAGGATGGCGCCAAAATAAAATGGTAATGTGACACCATATTATGGAAAAGTTTTCTAAAATATTATACATTTTGTCAAGTGAATATCGTTGAATAGCGTCGAATCCGCAAAATTTAAAGAACAATATTAAAGAGAGTAGACTGAGTATAAATATAGTGACGCAATTATGGCGTCTATAAAGGTAAGGCATCCAAGCTTAACTGTTTTAATATGTACCCGCTTTAACATTGTTCGGGAAATAATTATCACATTTTCATTTTCAGTGTTGCCTGTTGAATGTTGATGCAATTTATTCAGATATCTACTGTACATGTTGAAATGATTAAATCATACAGAGATTCGAATCTTTCGATAATCCAGATGATATAAAACATACTGTAGAAAGAAATACTACTGGGTCAGAAACATTAACTTATCATCCAATTGTTGTCAATAGCAAATATTAAGTTGTAAAGCTCACTTTAATATTCAAGTCTTAGGATATTCCAGCAAGATTCATTGAAGATCGCTTCATTTCTATTAAGTTTCACATTAATTTGGGAGCATAATATGGCCTGACTTTTTAAGAATGTATATGACCGAGAGCTTGAACCGAGAAATTCAACATGTGCTCTCAATAAAAGGCAACATCTGCATCATCATCATCATCATCATCTTCATCATGCAGTTCAAGGAAGTGAAATGAAGCAATGCCTGAAAAATATTATGAATGGAACAATGCATCTCAAAATAACTGAAATAAATTTCTGCAAATTACTAGGTTGTAGCAAAAGTATATACATTTTTTGGGGCTGCATTTGTTCAGGAGGGATGCTTCTACAGCTCTTTAGTACTATTCCTATTCCTCGAAATGCTGGTTAACGATAGTGTAGAATACTCTTAATTCTTCTGAAAGTTTTCTAGTGCTTGTTCTAGGATCTGCAACCACAGCTGGTTGCCTCACGTCTCCCTCCTGAAACTTATTAAACTGGAGCCGAGCGATGCCGATTGATACAACACCTTACCCCTCTGCTTCGCATATTTCACGAGAGTCCCTTTGAAGCCTTTTTTAAAATGGTCTTACGATTGGTTTTATTTCCCGATTTATTTCACTCGTTTTAACATTTTTGTTAAAAACCGTGGACTGAATATTTCGCAGTGAAGTCACTTTAATTCTAAAAAAGGCATGCTTATTTGTCGGCACAAGAAGTTGCCACGGCCCAAGAAGTTGTCGGCACAAGAAGTTGAGAAATCTCTGAGCTGTGAAATAAAACTTTTATTTTTAAGCTAACGAAAAAACGCACATGTTTTTATTACACCATAGCGAATACTTTTATTACATCAAATTTGGATGCACTCCGAAATTGTTATTGATGAAACAAGGTACGGCATATTTTTAAGGTAGTTCGGGGCATTGTCTACCATGTCGTAGTAATATTTAATCAAATATACTATTCAAGGAAATATCTATCAAAGCTGTTTCTTTTAGGTAGTTTATATAAAATTAAGATGTAATCAAGACAACTAACCCGAATATTCTTAATAAATGTAACGTCAGTTTCACAAATCCCTTGATATTTGTACCTGTCTTTTTTCATCTGTCTTATTCTTGAAGCACATATAACATCGTTTTTATAAAAATTAGATATCTGCACAGCAATGCCTGTGCATCTGCGCAAGTTTTCTTAGTCAAAAGCATACGACACCACAAGATGTCACTGATAAGAATTTTTTTCCAGTATCACAAACCTTTCTTTTGCTTTCCGAACGTGCGTTTCCATACCAGATGCTTGAGAATATATTGAAAATTCTCACATCATTCTGAATGATTGTTACAATATATTAAATATTAACTAATACACATAGATTTTTGATAGGCAGATTGGTGAGCGATTTAAACAATTCGTGAAAAGCTAAGTCATCTAATGAATTAAAATGAAGCAAATGCAGGTGTAAAGCATCAACAAGAAGCCAAGCAGTTCATTCGAACGGTTTCAGAAAAGACCAGTCGGGTGGCAACTAACTTCCGATAGATCGTTCTTTTTTATATGTTTGGTAATTTTAATGGAAAAAATAGGTTACGACTGATCTGACGGACACAAAGGGACCAAAGAAATTAAATTTAAAAACAAAGTCAAAAAATAGTTTGTAACGTAAGTAAATAAAAACGTATGCAGCAAATCTATTTTAAGGTGAAATATTGCAAATATTCGTGTTCGGTGATTTTTTCAATTAAAAAAATTATAAAATTTAAGTAGGAACGAAAAAAATGTTACGACTAAAAAGGCCAAAAATAAAAAAAAAAATAAATAGTAGACGAGTAACTTAAGTGAATATACACAGCTAGTTGCTTTCATACACTATTATTTAAGTCTTGTACAACAATTTTCTTCCAAGATATGCGAAAATTTGACCAACTAAAACTTAAAGCCAAATTATTTCGTATTAACGAAAGTCAAATAATAATAATTGTAGTAATATAACAAAACTGCGTACGTCCATCCCTCACATTCCTAATCAAAATCCATTAAGAATGACAAAAAAATAAATGTAACACAAATAAATTAGATAAAGATGTACATTCTAAAAGGGGCAGCCCAAAATATTCTTAGTTAGTTACCTTTGAGAGATCTTTTCCGAAACACCCCTGATGGGACCCCGCGTGGAAATTTTAAATAATAGCGCATTAGTTTTTGTCTAGTATAGTGATGGACTTTAGTTACAGGGTCTTTTGTAAAAAATATTCCACATATAAAATAATTAAACAAATAATAAAGTTTTTGTAACTGTCTATCCCTCGTAATGCATATAGAAACAATATATTTCAGTTAAGTTTTAGTGCAGTTATGAGCGAGTTAGGCATAGTGAAGGTATAGTTGTAGATCCTTCAATTTCTTCAAAACTAGATATTTAAGGCACCTTATATATTTATCATAAAACAGTATATACTAGCTAAAAAAAATAATAACTTTGTAATTCAAATCGATCCACTTTTTTGTATTGTATAATCATTTCGTAGATGTTTCTTCAATCACTATAATGGGTTATAGAGTCCCGGTTTATCTTTAAAACACAAACTATGTGGAATTGTTTCATGCTGTCAAAAATATGCATGGAACAGAATATAATTCAAACATCCAATGGGATTGTTGCTGGAATTATTGCAGGAGCTGCAACTTTGTTGAATATAGTATAAACTCAAGTTTCCAGAAAAAAACACAACAAATCTGGCGGTGTTAACACCACCTTGACAATATGCAAAACATCAAACACGACAATGTAATTCAATTCTGGTCAATAAAAAGTCAATCAACATTTGATTGGCATCACTCAGTATTCACAGTAAGCGAATTTCCAGCATCATCTTCGAAGGAAAAATAATAGAAAAGTAATGATTCCGTTTTTCCAACTATTTCCACACCAAATAGTAAACTCCTGTGGATGGAGATTTTTCATGAATAATACAAGAATTTTCATTCACTCCAAATATAACAATTTTTTTCATAGTAAATTACTCAATTTTGTAAAACTATTGATCTGTTATTCATTTTTCAATAACCCAATTAGTAAAGTTCTTCTTTCCCTTGTGGCGCTACAACCTGTCAGTAATAAACCCTGACCTCCTTCAACCTTCTCCTCCAACCGATTGATCTCCAGCAGCCCCTTGCCAATTTTTGATGTGCAGTAGTTCTTCAGCATCACTGCTTACATTGTCGTGTCTTTAGTCTACTTCGTTTTCTAAGTAATGTCTAAATGAGTGTGGCGTGTTCATATATTTTTTTCTTTATTTAGGTTTTTCGCCACGATCTAAAACTCAAAAAATATCAAAATATCTGTTCTTGTAATTGTCAATGTAAGTATCATTGACATACACAAAAAATATATTTACTTTCCATCTTTTCATAATTTATAGAAATTAATATACTTTATTTTTAGGTTCGTTTTGAAAACGGGAGGAGAATACTTCCCGAAATGTTAACGTTGAAAGTTTGTATATTTTTTCAGAACATTTTTATATTTTTAAAATTTTGTTCGTTAGGCAAATTTATTACAAAAAAGAATCATTGAGAAATTTGTCTCTGTTTGGTTTTTTGTTTTTACCCAGTGATTCTTTATTTACATAAGAACAGATATTTTGATATTTTTTGAGTTTTAGATCGTGGCGCAAAACCCAAATAAAGAAAAAAATATACTTCGCTTTCTGTATTCCGCCCCCCCCCCCCCCATATTTTTCCTTTGAACTCGGTTTTCTGGCATTTTGAACACATATCCAACCCATCTCCCGCTGAGTCGCTGAGCCCTCACATAGTCTACAGTATCTTTGTACAATTAGTTGAGTGCGAATCCGTATACTTGGGTTTGAACCATTATACCTAAATTCGCATCGTCATTCACAGCAACATAAATTATTTTGAGTAGTCCTCTTTCAAATACTACAACTATCTTTCCTGTTTTCTATGTGAAGGTTCACATCCCACAACCAGAACTGCTTCCTGGACGAATAAGTGTTTTATAAATCCTAACTTTCGTGTTCTTTTGGATAAGTTTAGACTTTTTAATAGTCTTAGGTCAGGATGCAGGGAATCAACGTTGCAAATGGCATGTTCCTTTTAATTCCTGTATTGAGTATATTTTGTATTCGTAAAAAGGCAAATATTTATTCAAAGTACTTCATAAGTTTCCATAAGATGTACCCAATTCTTGCCATCAACGTGAAATTAAAACAATTCCATTTATTAGTTATTAATTGAAATGAACTTCCCATTTAATGAGATACATAAATATAAAAAAATGGTATATATAGAGTGAATAGAATTTAAAAGAGATGATCCAATATATAACTACTAGTATATCTTTAAAGATTACAGTTTCGTGTGGCTGATAACCAGGTAGAGCCAAAATAAATACATAATTCCTTTTTTTCAAAATTAAGCACGAAATAAAGCGAAAAGCTACATGTAAACTTGTGACTAAATTTATCTAACCTATTACGCCTGGTGCATTGAAAAGTTCGCTGATACAGAAATCGTAACCATTTTCGAGGCTTTTAAAAAATTCTCAACCTTGCCATTAAACGCATTTAGAGCATTATGCACTCATTATTGGAAATGAATCTTCGTGCAGTAAGCCATTTCTTCAAGTTTGAGAAGGGAAATTAATCGCTTGGAGCCAAATATGATAAATGCATGTGGGACTACTTCCAAGGATAAGTTATGAAGTTTTACAGTAACAACCCAAAACGCGTGAGTAAATACATAACCATGATGAAAGAACACTTCCTTTTTGACCAAATGTAAACTTTAACCTGAATAGCACCCTTCAATTGGCACAGTAGTAAAGCGTAATACTCCCCGATGATGAACCAACTGTTTATCAGTTAGTGCGTAAGCACCACATGATAATCTCAGAAAACCACAACCGTGATTTTTCCTGTAGATGGAATCGTTTTCGATTTCTTTGGTGCACTTTTGCCCCTCACCAATTGTTTAGACTACTGTTTAGCCTCTGGGATATAACAGTGAACAAATGTTTCAACTACTATCATAAAGTGTCGAAAAAACCCAACAGAATGGTGTTTACATAACTCTAAGCACTCTTAATAAGTCTTCATCTGAATACTTCTTTGGTGGCCTGTTAACAAATGTGGCACAATTTTAATTCCAAAAGATTGTCTAAAGCTCGCATAACTCCAATTGATGATTATTTCATACGACATTGTGTATTTCTTTGACGATTTTGTTGATTAAGGGTTTTCATACATCCATATCATTAATTATTTTCAGTGAATGTACAAACACGTTTAAATTCAGCAACCCACTTTTTTGCCATCGAAACTAAAGGGGCAGGCTCCTTCAAAATAGAAGGTAACTTTTCATATGACCATCGGGGTTAAATCCATTATCATAGCTCGAAATATGTTATCCGATTTTCCGAAAGTCTCAAAATTGTTTGCTTTACTCACGCTACAAACAAGCAAATAAATGCACACGTTCGAAACTTCACACCACCCCATCTAACGGATCATACTT
The DNA here is from genome assembly GCA_031761425.1 of Cosmopolites sordidus. NCBI lineage: Eukaryota > Metazoa > Arthropoda > Insecta > Coleoptera > Curculionidae > Cosmopolites > Cosmopolites sordidus. The sequence goes on from JARFXV010001598.1 coordinate 50,865, forward strand.
GACAAATATCATAATTATTTGATATTACTTGTGCGATCTCTTTGACAGAACTAGGGCTTTTTAAACGACCGTCGTAAATATTAATATCATTCCCTATGTTTCAGTCTAATTAATCAGACTAATCGCCAATAGTCTAAATCAAAAATATAGGTAACCGTTTCTCCCGAATGTTTAATTCTTAAATTTCAATATAGTCATGGTATTTATGATATATCTAGTAATTGAAAGCTAAACCCTTTTAATGATTATAAGAAACTCTGATGTACGGATTTATGGTTTTGATTAGCCTAAATCTGACACCGAATGAAAGAAGTTTTTTTTTTACAAAAGACCCCATATAATGCCATTATGGAAAAGAAAACCTTACTAGTAGTGAGGATTAGCACAGTAATGGTCCTTACAAAAAGCGTGAGGCTGGCAAACTTTCTATCTAAATCTCAATAACGATTCCGCAATGAAAGTACAACAGATGGTACAATTATCGATGATTAAAAAAAAGTTTCATTAATACCTCGTAGCATATATATACATGCTTTCTAAATCTATGTTATTAAGTACCATTGATCTAACTAGTCTCTTTATTAACTACTTATCTATTTCTACTATCTAGGGCCTTCTAAAATATAAGGGGCCGGAGATACAAGTTTATTTATAGTTTTATCGAAAAAAATCGAACTCCTATGAAAAAAATATAAACTACTAAGAAAAAAATACTTTCTTTAAAGCTTGCCAACCCCTTAACAACAGAAAAACAATTTACAAAAAATACAAGGACACAACACAACATCAAGACAAATGGTTTGGTAAAACATAATATAAAAAATCAAATTTAAATAATTTACTTTGTTATTTCAAATCTAAAAAAATCGTCTGTAAAAATATGGCTCTATGTTTAATTGCAATAAATATAAATTGTTAAATCTAAACTGAATTTATATTTTTATATTTTAGTTATTTATATTTATTGCATGTCAAAAGTCAGTTATATAAATGTAATATTAGATAAGAGGTTTTTTCGAAAACACAGTATTCTCATAAAGTTAGAATATTCGCATTCAAATTATCAGTTTTGATTCTCAGTAATTGTGATAGAAGTTGATAGAATTTTAAGTTAATTTTTTCACTCTGTTATTGCATTAGAGCTATACCATTTGAATAGATTTTCCTTTTAATCAAAAAAGGTAAATACTGAATCTACTTACTCTAGTATTAGCAAATTAAGAAAACGCATATTTGGAATATGTGTGATTACTGAATAAACCAATCCAAAAGTGATACCATGAGAGAATAATGCAATGATTAAATTGTGAAGAAGTGTTGAAGTAGTTCCAACGAGAACTAACACCTTAAATAGCACCTGAGGAGAATATTCTGACAATCTCATTATTATATTACAAAAAATTCCATTATGTTAACAACGCTGGAAATAGAAACTACATAAGCAACGATTAATATCTAAAATTTCCAATATATTTAAAATTGTATATAGTAGAAGTGATATACATACAATTTTAAATATAGTGGAAATTTCAGATATTAATATTTCCTTTTTTATTTAAAATGAATTTCCATCAAGTATTGACTACCTCAGTTAAACTTAATAGAAAGTATGTTTGAAAGGAGAAAATATTTACAGGGTGAATCCTAAATTATTTTTTTTCACGGTGTTCTATACAGTCATGGAAGTAGATAAATGTTTCAAACGGCTTTTCATAAATAACTCAGATATATGATCTTAACAATCCACAAATATGATTTATCGTCTTTGTTGGCTGAATTGGTCCTGTTATTGCATTTTTTGAGTGCATCTTGTTCCTCGGCAAGATTTGGAATTTCTTCTTCAATTTCCACATTACATTGTCAGCCCCTCTTTTCTTCTCTTCTCCGATGGCCTAACTTCCCTCTCTAAGTCACGCTTGTTGTTGAGTTGCATGCAAGTTTTCTACCGTGGTTTCTTCCATTAATGTAATATTGTTTTAAAAGTACTAATTGTTCATATTTGGGGATATATTAGAGAAACACTCTAGATTTACGAGAACATCGTAGAGGGTATGTAGGGTTGACCTAGATAGACTAAAAATCTCCAACAATAAGTACTCGGGAAACTAGCTGGAAGCTCAAGTAAATTAGAAAAGATCGGATCGGATCGGACCGGACCATATTATAGAAATAAGAAGTTTTAGACAAATTATCTTAAAATTTTTATTATTAAATAACTTAAAAATAAGGATATTTAAATTATTTAATAAAATTGTTTTAATAATGTCATCAAATTGTAAGAGGTTTTTGTGAAATATCTCATAACTATAAAAATATAATAACCACAATAGTGTTATATCCGTCAAATCTAATATCACAGTTATAGAAAGATTGAGAAATTTAACAAGGCAAAATATAATAAATAGATGATCTTACCTGTGATGGAACAAAGCAATCGTAAAGTTGGTGCTGATCCGCTATATTGATTTATCATGCCTTGAGAATGAGCAGTGGGTACAGGCATATTTAAACGTATGGCTTTGTGGAATTTCCTTCTTCGAGGCTCTACAGTGACAACAGGGGATACGGCAACACCATGACCCAATAATTTTGCTGTTAGTTCAGGATCAATGGGTTGTGCCTAAGAGAATAAAGGAGTTTAATTTTAAAAAATATTTAGAAAAATAAACCGATTTAATGTTCATAATCAAAAAAATGTCTTCATTGTTTTATTGTTCAACAAAACTAGAATGTATGTCAGAATAATTAAAGTAACAGTAACATTGAATTTCATAATACACACATTAAATAAACCATTTGAATTAGTATGAGTTTTGTATCGAAAACCCTATAACAAAATAGTAATGCTAAAACCATTTCTTTTATGTTGGAGTAACAATAAGAATTTTCAAAAATAATCAGTCCGCATGTAACGAAATAAGGCAAAATGTATTTCTGCTGAAGATAATAATGGAAACGCCGAGAGAGTATGAGTTTGATGAAGTGGAGTGGACAGTTTATCTGGAGGTTGTACCTACAAGAATATTGAAATATACGCCAGAATGACAGCTAGAAACAAATGTATAGGAGAACTTAACAGAGTATTAACCAATGCGAACATTTTCGGAAAACAAGTAAAAACCAGAATATATATAACAGATGTAGTACCATTAGTTACAAGGATATGTGATATATATAAATATTTTACATTAGTAAGCAAACACGCTTGGAAATATGAACATGATTATGCGGATATACCATCATGGACCAGGATATATCATTCAAAAGTCACGTAAATAAATATTCGTTGGTCTTAATACTATACATATTTCTAAAAGGCAGGCAGAATACATTTTTCATGAAAAATTATAATAAAAGAAGTCTCTAATAGGACGAATGTACTGCAAACTAACTAAGGGGGAAAAGGAATGAGGAGAAGCATATGTGTACCTCTATACCCCATTCGGAATTTTAGTAGAAAATAAATATTTGGCTTATTGTTTGATATATAAAAAAATAATAAAGATATTTAAAAAAATCGTAAAAAAAACTATTCTAGTGTGCCAGAATAACAATTATGTTGCTTTCTATAAATAAAGCTTTGATTCATCTTAGGATCTTTATTCAAGGGTTACTTAAAAAGTTTATGCAGTATATATCAATTAAATGCAAATTAATTAATACAAGTGGCTTTATTGTTTTTCAAAATATTTTTCTTTCCATAAAAGTACGTTGCATTCGATTGACTTAATTTTTAAATGATAATAACACTTAGAAGTGATGAGTTCACATCATTTTTCATATGGTTCTACCGCGTAATTAGACTTTAAAAATCGGCAGATTAATAATTTTTTTTGATCATTGGGAATAAGAATAAAATCATATGGTTATATATCAGATTGATACGAAGGATGAAATCAATTCTATGTTTTATTTTTCCTTCAAAACTCACGGTTTGTGGGAACTGGCATTATCGTGATGAAGAACGAAAATTTCGATTTTTTATAAAATTAACTGATAACTTCCGGCAAACAAATTATTGTAGACTAATCATCATGAACAGCACATACAACTAATCAGCACAATATCTTTGGAAATACCTCGTGAACCAACAACATTAGTTCTGGATTACTTTGAAACACCTAAACAGCGGATTGCTGTTTTCTCTTGTTTATATTTATCATATATGTTAACATTGCACTAAATTTGTAACTTCTTGGTTGAGTCGCTTGAACATTTGCATGAAATTTTTTTTTTGAACTTTGGTCGAACTGTTCATGTCCATCGACAGCGAAGAAGACAATGAAATGTGTCTTTTATGTTTCTTTTCACGTGTCTACGATTGACTTAATCTCACTGTGTGTCACATGTCGATTGATCTGTAACATTTCTTTTACATCGTCGATAGTTCTTAGAGTAGATTGTTGATGGATGACTTTCACGAAATTAGTTGCTTAAACTTGTGCAAAATTGCATCTCAGTCAAATCCAGCTAAAAACACTTTAATTGAGTGATGCATTGTTGTTGTCATTTATCATTTTTTTTTTAGTCTATCAAAACATTTAAACCACCAGATTGCTCTACTGAAGACACTTTTTCGATAACCTACGAATGATTACAGTTTTGTAATGAATATATATTCAATATTTTAAATATTTCATTAGATAATAATGATTAATTTCCAATATTGATTTTCCAAATTAAAACCCATGTTACAAAAACGGAGCAGTGTATATCATAAAAATATTTCATTCACTTGAATATTTATATACAATATACTGTATTAAAATTTAATAATTTAATGTATATTAATTATCCACGTTATATGACATATAATTGAGAAAATAAGTCATACCGTTATACATGTTCTAATAGTTCCAAGAATCAAATGAATCACTCAATGAATCACAATGAATGAAATCACAAGTTGGGAACCTAATTTGATCATGTATATTATTTCTTCGTATTTATTCCAAAAACGAAAGGTTTAAATAGATTTGAAATGACTAAATTGGAGTATAAAGTGTTCCCTTGACCTTCTTCGAAAAATTGAAAATCGCTGTAATACCACCAATTTCACTACACACTAAAATAATTTTTAATTCACATATACCAATTAACAAATAGTCATGCGTCACTGAACTTGTCTCAATCTCGTGCTAGTGATTATTCTAGTATATAAGAATGTAACCCTAATATTTAATCTATCTGTATTAGCTAGATGACCATCAAACCCTTCGCTCCTCATCCTCAGTTCAGGTCACAAAATATTTAACCTAAGTACGGACCCAATTGGAAGCTAAAAAAACACAGGCTACAGAATATTTTATGAAATTATTAAGGGTCTTTCGAAAAGTACAAAAATTGCCCAAAAATGGCCAAGTATTATACGTTGGATGGTGTATTGCGGAGTTTTACTAGGGTTGCCATTTAAGTATCTGGAATAATAAATAAAAACAAATATTTAGCATTGAAAATGGTTTTATTGTTTTTTAAAATATTCTCCACGATGATCGATATGCGTTTGCATACGTTTGAACAAATTTTTATAGCACTTTTTCCATTCCGATAGAGGTATCTACAAAACCGGCCTTTTAAACCCTTCAACAAGGCGTAGAAAATCATTAATCACGTAGTTTATTCTTCACGGAAGGAAGCAAAAAGAAATTGTTGGGTGCCAAATCAGAACTGTACGGCGGATGATCCATAAATTCGATGTTTTGACCCATCAAATATTGTGTTGTGCTGTCCGATGTGTGAGAGCTCGCATTGTCATGGTGAATAATTATCCTGCGTCGCTGGTTCTTTTTTCTTATTTCTTCAAAGACTTCTGGCAAAGAAATGGTGGTGCACCATTCAGAATTAACCATTCTACGATTCTTTAGTGATATTGTAGCCACATGCCCATTTATTTCAAAAGAAATAGGTGACCATTAGCTTCGAAGTACTTCTTGCGCGAACAACTTTTGTTAAGTTTGGCTCATTTTGAAAGGCCAATTCAGTCGACTGCTGTTTATTTTCGGGCTCATAATGATAAATCCAAAATTCGTCATCTGTGTAGATATTATACACGGCTTTTGACGCACCATGGTTCTATTTTTTTGAGCATTCCTTTGCACCAATCGACACGGGCCTTTTTTTGAGCAATTGTCAAATTATGCGGAATCCAACACGCACAAATCTTCACGACTCACTGTTCATGTAAAATCTTGTGTATACTTGTGATACGAATGCCCAGGGATACCTCAATCTCACGGTATATCATATGGTGATCTTGCTTTATCAGTTCGCGCTCTGTATCGTTATTTTCTGACACAACAGCCGATTTTGGACGACCTTCTTAAAATTCCTCCGTGAGCGAACGACGGCCATAATTGAATTAACTGAACCAGTGTTTCTAGATGGAGCTTCATCGCCAAAATTTGAAGTGAATTGACCTATGCACTGTTGTTGAGATAATTCACATCGAATGTAGTAAATCATAGCATGATAATGCTGACGAATTAATTCAATTTTTTCACTGAGATGAAATTTTCAAGTCACTAAACAGCACAGATAGCATCCGTATGGCAAAACATTCTGACTACGTATATAGTCTACAATATGAAACTTTACCATGTATATGTTAGATGGCGCCTCGCAATATCAACGTTGCCAATTCCGGATACATAAATAACAACCCTCGTAGACGCATGCATTTTGTTGTTTATTTGTGGCGATGGAGTAAAACAAATAACTTTCGACATTTTTTGAAAAAGTTCGAGCTGATATAAAGTAGTTTCTTCTAGGAAATTTAACCCCGACCAACATACACATGCGGCTTTTAATAAAAGTTAACCAATGACGCTTTCAAATTAGCACTTCTTAAGAGTGTTTAAAGTTACGCGTTTCTTCCATGTTTTATAACAGCAGATGAAACATGGATTCACCATTACTCTCCAGAGATGAAGCAGTAGTTCGAACAGAAGTGCGCCAAAGAAAGCGAAAATAGTTAGATCTGCAGGAAAAATTATGGCTACGTCTTTCTGAGATTTTCGTGGTTACTTGAAAAAACAAGACCATCACCGGGGAGTATTACGTTTCACTGCTAGAGCAACTGAATGATACTATCTCATAAGTGTCCACATCTAGGCCAAAGCAAACATGCTCTTTCTTCACGATAATGTGTGTGCAGGCATGTCTCGTATTATTGCTACAGAACTCCATCAACGACGCTACCACATTCGCCGTATTCAACCCAGTGGTTACTAAATTAAATGATGACCAAAAATTGCTCCGAATCCAACATTGCAAGTACTTGTTTAAAGAGCCGACAAAGGACGAAAACTTCAAGTACAGCATTATACTAGTGACGAGAAGTGGTGTTTTCAATATAATCCAGAAAACAAGCGTCAAAGTGCCGAATGGAAGCACCCGAGCGAGTCAAAGCAATGCTGATTTGTTTCTACGACTCGGAGGGAATTGTGCACAAGGAGTTCGGGATACTATCTCGCTAAATGTCCACATCTAGCCAAAGCAAACATGCTCTTTCGTTACAATAATACGTCTGCAGGCATGTCACGTGTTATTGCTACAAGTGTTCCACATTCGCCGTATTCAACCCAGTGGTTACTTCCTCTTCCCAACCCTCAAGAAATAGCTTGCTGGATGAAGATTTTTTTAATGACATTTTAAGACATTTTAATTACTTTAAATGGTGACAAATTGAATTATGAATCTCGCAATTAATATTTGAAATATTCTGTATTGGGCCAGAAATTTTCGAACGACCCTTTTATGTCTGTATATATGCTATATATATATATATATATATATATATATATATATATATATATATATATATATATATATATATATATATATATATATATATATATATATAGCTCGGTCCTAAAGATTCCATGACTAAATGATCACCCTCTCTCAACACAATCACGAAACTTCTACTTCGAGATACAAATCATAAAATATTCGACATATTTGCTTCCAATATCTTAGCCGCTTTTGAATATTTGATAATACAATAACAACTGATTCTAATTATGTTTTCTTTAACACTGAGACAACAACTAGCTTCGAATTGCCTATTTGAAAAACTATTTATTCTATTTAGTCTTGATGCAAAATGAGAATATACTGAAAATAATAATAACATTTGTATTCTTTTCTTTTCTGCTTGATTTTGTTTGTTATATGCAACATCCCTAGTATCCCACTTATGGTAATACTGGATGGGGCAATTGTCACGCAACCATTATGTTTTGGGGCCATTTTTCTTCGTAATATTTGCGACAATTTGGGTTTGGCTTTTGTTTAGTGCATAATTATACATGTCATAAGTGCATATTTTATTTTGGATAACGATAATTTTGAAATTGGACGCAGTGAAATTGCAATTTACATAAAAAAATCAATTATTGCAACTCAACGAGAATTGTTCATTTATTCAGGCAAGAATTTGAAATAGTCCCGCATCAAAGATCCAAGAACAGTGGAAACTGTTGCAAATATTGAACATGTAGAACAAAAGTGAAAGAAGAGTATCCAGAAACATCGATTCAATGACGTCGTGCACAATAGGGATTTTCTCCACCCAATTTACACTGACTAATAACTTGCACATGTTTCTCTATAAGATTCAAAAATGAACGAGGGAGTGGGATGCGGATTTGTTCATAATTCCACTGAGATAGGATTTAAAATAACATCTTGTACATCGTCACAGCAGAATTGACTGCCATCCGAAGAACCCTTGAATTCATAATGCATCAAAATGTATCCTCGTGGTACATAACATCAGACTCATATAATGCCCTCGGGATGATTCATAACATACACCTTGATCACCCTGTGGTCTTGATCCTTAAGGAACATGAATCCCTACTGGTCAGAGGCGATCTACTGATTGCCAGGGCATAAAGGGGTAAAAGGAAATGAATTGACAGATATGGTGACCAGAGCCTCAATAATGAACGGCTTCCCGATTCCAAAAATGTACTGTTATAAAGTCCAGTACTCGCTAGTAACTCAACACATGAGATCAACCGTCCAGTCAGAGTGAAATTTGACTTTAGGCCAAAATAAACTCAGTGATGTTAAACCTCATTTATTTTCACCTGTTTCTTTAAACTTCCATAGTAGGTCCTGGTCAGTGAAAGCACTCAGAGTAATGATGGGTCATACTCGACTTACCCATGAGTACCTATTCAAAGGAGAGAATCCCCCCTGCACGATTAGCTATCAAACACATCTTAACTGAATGCCCCCTAACTAAAGATTAGAGGAGAGCTCTAGACATAGAAGAGGATCTGCGAACAAGTTTATCCGCCCCATACTTGAGCAAACTAATTGCTTTTCTGAAACACTCTGGATACTATGATAAAATATGATCAGGCGATGCCTATCCTGCTAAAAATCTGTGATATTAGAAGCTTTCATTTTATATATCTATGTTTAATGTAAAATTTTGTTTCTTTAAGTGTCTTGTGTCACCATAAATAATAATGGATTTATTAACATCAAGCACAATGAGTGATTACAAACATAAAGGAACAGAAAATCGCAAAATGACCATGAGGTCGATCGCGGCTATAAACCTAATTTCTTTTTCTTCTTCTATAAGATTCAAATTATTCAACACATGTTGCTTATAGATAATAATAAGCTATTAACCATTTCCATTAACCATCATAAACCATTTCCATCAAATTGACAATTTTCCTGCAAAATTAATAACAAGCGATGAAGCTCATTTAAGCGTTTTAAAGTTATGTGGTCAAGTGAGTCAACAGAATAGCCAGTTCTAGGTAAAAGAAAAGCTTCACCACATTCATCAAATATCATTAGACCGTATTTTGTGAAAACGATAATGGAAATGCAGTTACAGTGAATGGTGAATGCTATATACACATGATTTAAAACTTTTTGGTGCTTCAGTTGAAAGCAAGGGCTGAAGAATATGCAATTCAAGCAACATGGTGCCACAACACACACCTCATGTAAAACAATAAACATTTTAAAGTACATTTTCTCTAGTCGTTTAATTTCTCAAAATGAATATTTATTGTTGCCGCCTAAATCTTTTGATTTGACAGCCCAATGAATTTTTTTTGAGATTTTTCAAGAAGGTTTCCATAAATAAGCCCTAAATCATATACAAACTCGTGTACAACATCCGTGCTAAAATCGCTGCATTAACACCAGATAAGTTGGCAAATGTTACGAATAATGTGTAAAAAGGGCTCAAAGTTTCATTGTTGCTAATGATTCACATTTGATTTACATAACTTTCAAAAATTAACCAAAACTGAAAGACGAAATATTATACAAAAACTATCCGTCTTGTTTATTTTAAAAATTAGAAATAATTAAAATGGTAACGTGACACTTGCACCGCCCTGTATAATGATGTAGCAATATATTTAAAATAATTTCCGGCTATATTAACTGAATTAAACACTTGATCGAAAATAAAACTAACATACTTACCTTAATATAAAACGCAAACTTAGGAAGCAAGGAAATGGTAGAGAATGCAGGGTAAAACAACAAAACACAAAGCAAGGTTCAAAGCAAAAGAAACACAAGAGAAACTAAGAACATTTTGAGTGCAACCAATAAGAATTAAGCGTCAATGCAACCTCCAGTTTGAGCTGTGAGAGCCCAATAAAACTATGAGGACAATTCATAAAATGTATCATGAATGAACCGTGCTTTGTGATTTGGCTGGTGACAAACAATTTAGGTCACAATTTTCTATAAACCAGATGAAAAAATTGTGCCCAAACTTGATTTGTCACAGCCAAACAGTTAATTTTGCAAGAATAAAATGTTAGTTTTGTTAGTGAACGACGTTTTATTGGGCACTCAATAAGGTTACATGGAAATTAGTGCAAGAAAACCAGTGTGGTAACTATGAACATGGTACACCTACAGAGATGAGCGGTGCTTACTTAATACTATAAGTTATTTCAGAACAAAAAAGAGAATAAACTAGAAGTTTTCAATAAACTAAAATACAAGAATAGCAACAGGTTAGATTTCGTTGTATAATTGCTATTAGAATGGTCCATAAGATCGTGCGTTGTTTTTTGATTTTTAAAACAAATGTTTCAAGTAATTTAAAAAGTTTTCGTTAGCTTTTTAATTGTTCTTTCATTTAGTATAGTCTTCTAGATCAACCAAAACAAATCTATGCTTTAGTAAGTTTTGGAAAATTATAGAGGATTTCGTGCTTTTACTGCATTATCGAAAACAATAATTTCAGATGGAATGAGACAAAAATGGCGAGAAAACAATGTAGAAATAGAAATTTATGAATTCGCAACACACGAGTTCATAAATTCGATGAAGCAGAGAACGGTTTTGGCGATAACTCAATTTTCATCCATACCAAACGTTCGAAACCAATCCATCAACTAGCAGCTACAAATTATCTGCAAAGCACAACATTTTCAGTGATTCTGTCTCTTCACACTCTGGACAAAGTCAATTTTCATATTATTATCGTGCCGCCTTCATGTTAAGGTTGGCGACAATCATGACTATTTCCACGTTATTCACAACTGCTCAAAATAATTGATGCGATGTATAGTTCTGTCATTTTCTCAAATTTCACGGCCATGTTATTCTTGGTCTTCCCACGCTTCTTCTACTCTCTATCATTCCCTGCATAATAACCCTCAACAGTTCGAAACATTATCCTCTTATTACGCAACGGAAGTGTTCTCTTTTGCACATCTTAATGGTTATTAAAAGCACTCTTTCGAGAGATATTCTATATAGAACATCTTCATCTGTGACTTTCTGTGCCCAAGATATTTGTATTATTCTTCTTGATAGCCACATTTCAAATGTTTCGAGTCTTGAACAGGTATATATTCAGGGTGAAAGATACCATAAAGGAGAACCGACACAAAGAAAAAGAGCAGCGAATCATTCGGATTTTCAATTCATTTTCTATTTATCTAATACAAAAAAAGTTGTTTTGATCCTTGTTTTATTTCTTCGGGGTTATCATTCTTTGATTTTTTTTCGAAGTTCCTAAACATATGTTTCTGTTTACTCGCTCGATATGAATGTTATTTATTCTTAGGTGTAAAATTCTGAAGAAAAGAAATGAAAATTCTGAAAAGATCAAATTCTGAAGCGTGTTAACAGTTACCAAAAGCTGTTTCAAAATCAACAGAAATCCTCCATCCACATACATTCTGTGTATGTCCTCGATACTTTCCATCAATAAGACTGTGTCTAGTATCCAGTATATCGGCATAACTTATATTATTAATTGAAACTGCATTTTATACGACTCCATACGTTTCTCCTAGAAATGAGTCCTGAAAAATGGACAATTCCTTGACAATGTTAATAAACGTTATTAACAGTATCGCGCGTAAGATCAAATTTTGAAGCGTGTTGACAGTTACCAAAACCTATTTCAAAATCAACAGAAATCCTCCATCCACATACATTCCATCAAATAAATTCTGAAAATCGTTCAATGGAATACAAAATATTAGTTTATTCTAGGATTTTAAATGATACGCTTGCAGCTTTTTAATATTTCAAACGTTTGTTATTGATTTTGCTCTGCACATGCTTGTTTGCTTGCTTGAACTGATGATCAGTTCAAGCTACTCTTGAGAAAGCCCTAACAAGGCGAAACATATGTAAAGCAAAATCTATAATAGACCTTTGAAACATTAAAAAGCTACAATTGTATCATTTAAAATCCTAGCATTTTCAAAATTTTTCACAAGGAACTTACGGAGGAACCCATAAACATTATTAGTTTATTCATCCAAATTTATTTTGTTGGCTTCAAAATAGATCTCGTTTGAGGTGATAGACTTCGCTAGCAAATAATCTAATTGTTGCAACACTTCTTAGAGTCACTTTCCGTTATAGACTAAAACTCTTTCGAATTATATTCTATACTTTCAGTAGATCTAAAACATTTTCTGCGAAATGGAAATTTCCGTCCACACGGATGATAGTCAAAGAAAATAGTCGACGATTTTTGTCGACTAATGTTCATTATAAATTCATAAACCCACATCTCGTCACATATTTTAATACATTTCATGGTGCGAATTGGTTCGTTCAAGTATGTTTTCCGCAACATATTAATGATACTCTTTTTGTATCAAAATTTTGCTTCTTCGGAAGAATCAACTAAAATGATATGAACGGATTCTTGAGATATATTTAGTGTTTCACAATTTTCCTTCACCATTTGGTTCATTTTGTTAATTTTTTCATCATTTGACGACGTTGATGGTCGACCAGAACGAGACAAGTCCTTAACCACATTTTGGATTTCTTTGTATGCGTTATACCACTTGTATGATCTTATTTTTGTTGACTCACTGTCGGTCCTCTCCAACATTTTCAATGATTCAGCTAGAAAATGTCTATTTTTTCTATTTTTAAAATCGCAGAGCATACTTGAGTTTGACTAATCTAACCAATGATTGTAAACAAATTCCTCCACAGATGACACCAAAACTTTACTTGACAATTAAGTACATCGATGCCAATTTACAATAGAAAAATACCCTATCTTTTATGAGGGCTTTTAAGTAAACAATTTCGGGAATTTATTTGACAGAATTTATGATTTGTGAAGAGGAATGTATATAGTTAAAAAAGCTCGAGCAACAGACTGATTCGCTACACCTCACAGAAAGGGTCGATCGGGACAGATTCTTGTAGTATAATGTCGTAGCCAAATCATAGCGTATGCAGCTTATATTGACATAATGTATAGAAAGAGGGAAGAATTGGAACCGATGTTCGGACAGTTTGGTCTAAGAATAAAGTAAATACATGAGGTCAACAAAATAACGAAAGGAACAACATGTGAACATTAATCTAGTAATGAATGGAAGACTGTTTGAAAAAATTAATAGTTTGATCTACGCTCAGTAATTACGATGCACAATGAAGTACAGAGAGTATAACAGCATGAATAACAGCTGGAAACAAAACATCTTAATTCCAAAGCAACATCGGAAACATAAAACTAAAGATATTTTCAACAATTAGCCCAGTAGTATTATACGGGTCAGAAACGCGAACTCTAGTAAAGAAGGACGAACCCTTCGATAAAGGCCTGGAAGAGGAAAGTAACGAGGAAAGTATGTAGTCCCATTCAAACGGAAGGAGGTTGGAGAATTAGAACGAATGAAAAACTGGCAACAATTTTTAACAGTTCAGATTTACTAAAGGAAATCAAGAGTAAACCACTGGATTGGCGGGACCACATCGAGAGGTTTGCCAAGAAAATATTAGGATATAATATTAAATATTAGGATATAGATGGATCAAGACCAGAAGCAAGGTCTAGGAAGAAATGGGACGACGGATTGAGGAAGGACCTGCAAGAGATCGGAATAACGGAATGGAAACAAAGAGCCAGAGATAGGAAGGAGTGCGTAGGGATAACGGAAGAGGTAAAAAACCATTGATACAAAAGACGGCACTCCTCCTCTATAACTAGATTATAGAGGTTACGAAAACGGTTTGTCACCGTTCCGTATAAAATACAAGAGAGATCTTTATACCCCTAGGGGAGGTGAAGGTCCTTCATGAGATGTTAAGCCATAGAGATATGGTAGAAAATGTGATGACTTCTTTTGATCATTGCTTCAAAAAATATAGAGAGAATAGAGAAAAACTGAAAATACATTTTTACTACATCCAGCATATGCCTTTCTTAGACAAGACTTCAGTGAAAATACTGTTCATAATTGTATTACCTTAAGTACCAAATATTAAAATTATTTTTATTTTGAAAATAATGTTTTGTTGCAATGTTTATATTAAAAATTAAAAAAATACACTAATTTATGGACCATCTAAATATGAATAAATAGAATATATTATATAATGACTTCTATGTAACAAGCCAATTCATCACTCAACAAACATTCTGAAAATTCCTCAAATACTAAATAAACCTAAAACTAAGACCAAGAATCGTTTGATTCAACATTTTCCAGAAAATGTTGAATAGTTTTTTTTTGTTATAACGTGAGTTTAACAATACAATAATTTTTGAACACTTTTTGCAGTTAATATCTACGTTAGAAAAAATATTGTCTAATATGAAGTAAAAATTTACCAAAAATAGCCTTTAAGGTTACACGATATATAGATCATGATATTTCTACAAATTCATAAATATAAAATTTAACTCTCATTAAACCCGATATTACGAGTTTAATTTTATTCAAACTAACTCTGCGGATAATACCTGATATCTAAAGGTATATGATACAATTTTATTACACATGTTTATATTCATTTTCTATAATACAAAGTGTAAGGGAAATAACTTTGGTAAATTTAACCAACCATTCTTTGCATCATTTGAAAGGAAAAAGTTCCTTACAATACGCATCGAAAAACTATGATAAGACGAATAACCTACAAATATATAAATAAACATTGTTGATTTTTTTTAAAATTAAGAATCAGCCAAAAAATAAAAGTGGCAACGTTGTTTTAACTAATTGAGGGATTATGCCAAAAATTATTTCAGTGTATGTCAATGTGTGTATTTCGATTCCATTTAAATCAAAAATTGTATTCTGTACGTGCTTCTTATTTATGGAGAAGTTATCAACCAGATTACCATCTTAACCTATTCGGGAAAACAGGTTAGAACGGTGCCAGATTTGCCTAGACTCAACTGTTGGACATTATATATATATATATATATATATATATATATATATATATATATATATATATATATATATATATATATATATTAATATTAATCATATGTTTCTTAAGGCTACGTGCATTATCTAAAACTCGTAATAGTATAAAAAATTAATGCTAGTAGTTTCAACTTTGATATAAAACACATTAATGTGTAAGTTTTACATTTTTTGTAGCCAAGCAAAACAAATTTATGCTTAAACATATCGAATAATTGGCTATAAAAATAAATTTTCTTTTCGAATAATATCTTAAGAGGACAATAAAATAACAAAAATTATTTTTTTCTTAATAATTGGCAACGTTGATAATTATATAATAATGTTTTCCTAATTTTAACGGAAATGGTTACATTTTTATGGATACTGGATATATTATATGGATAATGGATACATGTTTCAAGGAAACTTTTTGTTTAAAGTATTGTAAAGAATCATTGGTTAAATTTAGAAAAGGTATTTCCTTTACACCCTCTATAGAACTCTGGAAGTATGTTTAGAGAACCTACATGGTAGTCCATAAATACAAAAAAGAAAACTACAATAACTTCTAAAAGATTATGTTTACCATTATGTATATGCTACATTGATTAAAATAAATAAATTAATACATTAAATATTAACTTCTATTTTGTACTTTTTTTAATACTAAAAAATGGACATTTAAAACTTAGATGATGTAATTTTGACACTTTCTTTTTTATATATCTGGTATATTGGCAGTCAAGCATAACAACGAATCTTTTATATAAATCAACCGTAAATTATTTACCAAATCAAAGACCATCGTTTCTTTTTCGGTATATGATTAACGGTAATTTTCCTTAGTTTTTCAAAGGGTACTCCTTTTCTTGGTTTAAAAAGATTTACCTGTAGGCCAACTTTGATTTTCTTTGTTAATGCTCCTTCAGGGAATATGGCTTGAACCTGTGGAACAACGGTACTGGATACCATTCCTCCTTCAGGTCCGATAGCGTGTACTTCCTGACGTATTCTGGATACAACAGCGAAGTATTGTGGAAAATCCTGAGTTACTATTCGAGTTATTCGTCCAGATGAAATATCTTCCATTTGGTTCAGATCTTTATTAAAACAAAAATTAATATTTGTATTACTATTACAAGAAAAACGTATGTACCTTCTGTATCGAAACTATCGTGAAGGACTTCATTTAATACTTCCTCAGTGGCATCGACTGTATGTTCTTTCCAATTATCTCCTGTATTTGATCGCAGAATTACAATTTCTCGTTCTTTACCTCTTAATGCAGCAAAATGTGGCACTTCAATAATCACTGGCCTGAAATATACATCCCTCATTAAATTTGAGAATAACATCAACAACCTTTACTCACCCCAAAAATTTAGCACCAACTGGTCCTAATTCGAGCACTCGACTAGCCAAGGCTTCACCCTCCATTAGGGGAGGAGGATGGGGTGTTCTTTGAGGTCTGACATATCGACATGTGATTCTAGTTGGACTTGGTGCACATCTTGGTGGGACTATTACACGAACACCTGAATGTCTGCAACCTCTCATTGCTCCACCTCTGGCATCGACTAGGAAAGACACTAGGAAACTAAAGAAAATTTTTCCTCAATATAATGTTCAGTTTTTCATAATTAAATAATCAGAGCTTTTCACATTTTGTGTGAAACTATAAGAAATTTGTCACTAAACATCAAATCACTTATCTTTAATTTCTATACGCGTTTTTCGCTAACCATGTTAACATCATCACAAAATGATTCAATCATCTAAACTAAACAATAGTAGTGACAAATCTCTTTGAGATAAGATCTTTTATCGAATCAGAGCTTTTGAAAATAAATAATATATTGGTACCATTAAAAACATTCATATTTATCAATAATAGCCATTTTATCAATCAAATGAGGTATCAGAAAAAAAAAACTATTTCATCCCATTACACAGGGCTACAAAATAAAAAAAAATGGTGCTGTCGAGACTTGAACGTAATTTTAAAGTATAGTGTCTGGCTCTTACTCTGGTGTCATTAAATTATCAAAAGTACGTACAGTTTTTAATCTACTCACATTGATAGCCTTCTCAGTAGCCATTTAATTTGTTTATTTTTGTTGTTTGTTCAATTAAAAATTTAGTAAATAAAACCTGGAAGATGTCATCGTCTTTAAATAATCCGAACATCTTTTGTTACGTTTGTGGCGGGTTTACAGTGAAAAAGTTTCAAAACCCTATATCTGAATTTGTGCAAAATGCGTATTTCGCTTAATTTAACTTGAAAATCAAAGACGTTGATAAACCACGGATTCCAAACAATGTTTGCAATATGTGTAGTGAACATTTAAGGCAATGGACGAATGATAAAAGAAGTCAATTGAAGTTAGGTGTGCTTATGATTTGGGGGAACCAAAAAATCACTACGATGACTGTTATTTTGGTTAGTCACGGTACATGATATTAATCGAAATGCAACTTAACAATTCAAATTAACTGTATTTCTCATTCAGAAGACGTCCCTGTTCCAAGTTTTTGTGGCCTGTCTGATCTTTCAGAAAGAGAATGTAGTACGTCCGAAGATAGGCAAGCTTGACACTACATCGTCAAAACCGCTACTTTTTACTAAAGATGCTTTAAGTGACCTTATCAGAGACCTCGACTTTTCAAAAGAAAAAATCAGAACTGTTGGCATCCAGACTCAAAATGAGGAATTTATTTCCTTCAGGTACTAATATTACATATTGTCATACTCGAGAAATAGCTTCCGTTTTTTTACTTAGAAAATGATGATGTTTTTTTGTAACGATGTCAATTCATTTTAACAAATGAATGAAGACTTTCTATAGACAGTTCCAAGCGGAGTTTGAAATGTGTTTTGCTACATAATGGCTATAAGCATGGTGCGGTTCCCATTGCTCATTCCACTAAATTCTCTCTCTCAAATTAAAGGAGGAGAATGAAACCATATATCTAGTATTGGCAAAACTCCAGGATCATGATTATAAGTGGGTTATATGCGTTGATTTAAAAATGGTAAACATTTTATTGGATCAACAAAGCGGCTACACGAAATTGCTTTCTCTGTTTGTGAGATAGCAGAGTTAAAAGCGAGCATTGGATTGAAACAAAGTGGCCTGAAAGAAAAGACTTGACAGTTGGGAAACAAAATATCATAAATACAGCGTTAGTTACTAGGGGGCAATAATTTTGCTCCCATTGCACAAACAATTGGGCCTCATGAAAAAGTATATCAAAGCATTGAATAAAAATGGTTAAATTTTTTAATTGTATATCAAGAAAATTTCCTTTTTTGAGCAAAGAGAAACTTAAGGCTGGCATTTTCGATGGACTACAAATTAGGCTTTTGATGAATGATAATAATTTCGTGCATTCAATGAATGATATAGAATCTTTACCCTGGTTTTCTTTTGTCAATGTTGTAAAATTTGGGGAATGTTAAGTCAAAAAATGAGCGCAAATTTATGCAAAACATACTGGAAATATCCAAAAAGCTTGGATGTAATACGAGTATCAACGTTCACTACCTCCACAATAATTTGGACAAATTTCCGGACAACCTAGGCTCTTACAGACAGGAACAAGGAGAGCGATTGCATCAGGACTAAAAAAATATGGAAGAAAGGTACCAGGGTCACCAGGATGAACACATGATGGCTGATTACTGGTAGAGTATCATGCGCGAGTGCCTGGAAGGAACTCACTGGAAGAAATCACGAAAAAGACGCTTTCTCCATGTTTAGTAATGTAACAAAATATAAAAAATATTAAATAATTCCGGCACCAAATCCACTGAAGACCTGTGTTATATTACTGTTCTTTAGAGTGGCACTAGAAAAGCCTTACTTGATTAATGTCAAGTAAAATGAAATTAAAAGACGAAGCAAATATTATAATTTAAGTACTTTTATACTTTTCTCAAATATGACTTCCATGATGTTCATTTTAAACCATGCATTAAGATAAAACTTATAAACTTAGTTGAAAAGCCGGCAAGTAAATTTGAAGTAACATAACCCTTAACCATATATCGCAATCATCTATAGATATGTATTCACCAAATCTCGTTATATGCCAGTACTACGTATTTTAGTTTCTTCAATATCTCTTTGATTATGAACACCTTAAAATAGTCGACAAATATGAAAAGGCATCGATGGATTTATCCAATCTAAACCGTAAAGTTATCAAATAGAATAAAAATTATTTTGAACATTTACTGTGTGTATAGATTTTTTACTGTATAAATTCTAAATTTTATATATAAGCAACGTTGTTTTAAAGAACTAAATTGACATCGCATCAAAAGCAAATTTTAATTTACTTTAACCCCACATTGTGATTATGTCATTGCATTTACCAGTCTAGGACGAGACATCTTTCCCAATCTTCGAGGGTCGTTCGAAAAGTTCTAGGCCTGACACAGAGAAGTCTGTGATCAAATGATTTTTATTTTATTTAGATTTGAATGCTATTTATTAAATTTAATACTTTAACTCATATTAAATGATCGCAGGAACAAGATACATGAGCTTACAGACATCCCAGTACTTACATTTCACTTTACAAACACTTTTCTTATTCTAAGTTTAACATAGTTTGTATTTGAAAAAAGCATTGTGTGTCGAAACAATTGCTATACATAGAATTTTAAATATAGCGGAAATTTTAGATATTAATCTTTGGTTATTTTTTAAAATAAATGTCCATCAAGTATCAGCTACTTCAGTTAAACATTTTTTTAACATAACATATTATGTGAATAAAAACTGTTTAACTGAAGGTATGAAAAAAAATTTCGCTCGATGGTTGCGGCGTTGATTAACATTCGTCCAGACGACGAATTCGAATAAATATTTTTCAAGTGTAATTAAACTTATTTAAATGGGATTCTGCTGGATTTGTTCGACGTTTTATAAAGTAGATGAAACATCAATCAGCAGTCAGCAGAGGGTGGAAACACGTGAAAGCGTACCAAATAAAAACGAAAATGGTTTGATCTCTAGGAAAAATCATGGCTACAGTTTTCTGTGATTCTCAGGACCATCACTAGGAGTATGAACCAGCAGACTAAATAGTAAATGGGAGTAGGAGAAAGTGCACCAAAAGAAGCAAAGATGGTTCCATCTGCAATGGGATTCTTGTAGTGTGGTGCTCATAGACTACCTTGCAAAAGGCATGATCATTACTCTTCAATACTGGATCAACTGAAAGACGATATTCAGTCTAAACGTCTACATCTGGCTAAAAGATAGTGCTTTTTCGCCCCGATAGTGATATTGCACACGTGTCGCGAATTATTGCTTCAACATTATATGAACTTCGCTTCAAAGTTCGTCCACATGCGCTGTATTCATCGTATTCAAATGACTGGCTAGATAAAAATTCAACACAAATGGTGATGTCAAAGCTGACAAATGACATTGTGCTGAGGGTATTAAAAGGTTGAAATGTCATTGGTCTAAATGTATTGAATTGGAAGCGTTGAAAATTAAACAATTCCTAAAAATAGTGAGTTTTCTTTATCAGGCTGAGAACTTTTCGAAAGACCTTCGTAGAATTATACTATGATATGTATTATCGAGTTATCTCGTGTTGCAGTGTATATTTTATCTATTTGTGTGATCTTATCTATTTGTTTTATCTATTTGGGTGTGAAATATCCAAAGCTCGTAAAATTCCAGTGTAATTATAGTGCCAAAACTGTTAACTAACATATAGTATTAAATAAAATAAGTTATATGTGTAAAGTAATAAAACATTCAAAACTTTCCAAATGCCGAAATATTTACTCCAAGGTCATTGAACACATTCGGCATGCAAACGCTACTTAACTAAAATTAAGTAGCGTAATGGTCCATGCAATTAATGCCCTTTCATTCTATAGCAGATCGAAAAGAAACTAAATACGGAATGATGTTCCAAAAAAATTCAGGAAATAATTTCAAACTGTATCTGTCCGCCTACATATATCATTTAGTGAGTGTTTCGTAATTTTATTCTACAATCGTTTACCTATCTATTAAAGGTTGTCCATTTACAAGAAATCTATTAATTATAAATCATATTTACTGACTTTTATCATGATGACAGCCGTTGTGTATTGAACTGTTGTTTAAAATATTTTTATTTAATGCGCCGTACTTAAAAATTAATAATGAAGTTGTTATTGAAACTGAGATATTGACTTGTAGCACCGAAATATTTTTACATATTTTTTTTTGCTTTAGAATTATTTTCTTGATAAATCTCTTTCCAAAGCTAGTTCATAAGAAATTTAATTTAATTTAATTAACCATGCGTGAATGGAGGGAACCGAAAGAGATGTAGATCAAAGACCCGATTGCTAAGATAATGTAAGAAGAGATGCTGCAGAAAAACTACTGCACATCAAAAAGTGACAAGGGGCTTCTGGAGATCGATCTAACTGGAGACGAAGGTTGAAGTACCATAGCGAGAAGAAAAAGAAAGAGCGTCATAACAGTACTGTCCTTGGTATATAATGAATATTGAAAATATAGCACTCTTGTTTGTCCACATTACTATGTTATCCTATCTACAGGAAGTTAGTAAGACCAACAATAATAAAGGGTTGTCTATTGAGAGTATCACGACTTTAAAATCAGTTATAAACCTATAATTTTTATTTTATCTTGAAACACAAGTTATAGCATTATATTTTTAAAATAATATCGTTCAAATGTCCCCTTTGATCTGGTCTGGTAGAATGTATTCTGGAGATGTGGCCCAAAATGTTTTAAGATCAAGAATTATTTGAAGTTTATTTTTGTAAACCAGGGATTTAACAGAATTCGACATAAAATAATCTAATGGCTTGAAATGGCATGATTTTGGTGGCCAGTTGACATTACCATTTCACCAAATAACGCATCCAGAAAGCTGTTTTTACACTAAATCCATTATCTGGCAAAATGTATAACCGTCTTGTTGAAAGAAAACATTGTTAATAACCAGATTTATCAGTTCAGGCCAAAGATTCAATTGAAAATTTTCATCGGCCTAAAACTTGCAGTTATTTTTGTTCTCAAACCCATTAGAGATGTGCCCTTCATCTGAAAAGATTATTTTTTTCCCTAAAGTAGGGGTTACCTTCCATTTACTGTACAGGCTAATTCACGAACATTTGACGCAAATGATAATCATCTGGCTTTAGTTGTTGAGTTAATTGAACTTTATAAGCCTTACAACGAAGATCATGATAAAACTATCTCAAAGTGATCGACTGAATAAGTTTGTATTCCCGAAGTGGACGTTGAATAGATAAATTTGGATCTTTTCTTACACTGACTCATCTGCAACTGAGTCAGCTCGTTTAAATTTTGAACGATTTTCAAACTTTTCGAATTTCAAACACCCTGTTGAATCAAGTTAGATGAGCAATTAAATGAGTTAATTAATTGCAAAATTGAATAAATAGATGATATAGGCGCATATATAAGCGCCTATATCATATCAAGAAGAAAAAATAAGACAGTATCGAAAACCATAACTCAATGGAACCCAAATAAATATAATAATCCAGAGAATAATCAAGAAGCAGATGAAAAGAGTAAGTGGAACAAGGCATCAAAGAAATGAAAGCAGATGAGTGGAAGATGCAAATGGCAAACACAAAAAAAAGGAGAAAAGTAGTATATCAAGCAAAAACCAATCAAGCATTATGAGAGAGCATCAAAGAATAATCAGTCTTGAAGCTACGGTAATTTTTGAGTTTCAGTAAAGGAACAGCTACAATATCTTATGAATCTTTATTATTATCCATTTCATTCCGATTATAATGTACTTTGTTGCAGTGTCCTATTAGAGATTAATTTTAACAGCAGATTTTTTTCTTTATCGCAGAAGTCATAGTGTTTCCAATAGTAGATGGTGTACCAATAGGTACTCCAGAATTTTTTTTTTTTTAAGAAAACCAACAATTTTAGAAAAATAACATGCTTTTCATTATATTAAAAAGCAGAGACATGGGAGTTATGTTTTAAAAGTAATATTCTCCAAATGTCCCTCTCGGCTATTTCTACAGATGGCCATTATTTACGTAAAATTGTCAATAACAATTTGGAATAACTGCAGTTCAATTTCACTAAAAACTTGAGGCGTGTTTTGCTTGGAGCCATTAATTGTCTACGGATTGTTAGAATAGACTTTATCCTTGAGTAAGCCATAGAAGAATTAGTCAAGGGGCTAAGATCGCATTATCTTTCAGACTACTAGATATCATTCGAGAATCCTTCACCGTATGGCGGTAACGATAGGTAGCGACGGTAGCGCTAAGTGATATTACGGTAGTGTTCGACATTAATATTTACCGCTTCACCAACGTCATTTTCATAAAAAAATATGGCCCATATAAGCCCTCCAACCCACAATATACTCCACGCTGTTATTCAAAGGGGACGTAAATGTTCTACAATCACTTGAGGATTTTCATTTCACCAAATCCTACAATTTTGCCTGTTCGCATAACCTGGAAAGCGGTAATGAGTTTCGTCAGAAAACCTAATTATAATTCTAC
This sequence comes from Cosmopolites sordidus, assembly GCA_031761425.1. Taxonomy (NCBI): domain Eukaryota; kingdom Metazoa; phylum Arthropoda; class Insecta; order Coleoptera; family Curculionidae; genus Cosmopolites; species Cosmopolites sordidus. The sequence goes on from JARFXV010001598.1 coordinate 75,108, forward strand.
ATTGTTTTCTGTAAAAACAGCCGAGGGGGATATTTGGAGAATATTATTTTTAAAACATAACTGACATATCTTTACTTTTTCATAAAATAAATAAAAAGGTTATTTTTCAAAAATTATTGATTTTATTTAAAAAAAAATCCCGAACTACCTATTGGAACACCCTTTACAATAACAGTAGCATCAAAACTAGTTAAGTCATAACTGTCATGGAATTCTAATATACATCATATTGCCGGCTTGAGATTACAACCGTAAAATAAAACACTTAATTTATTATAACGCCAGCATTTCTTCTCATATAAAACATCCTTAGCTATAAATTTTAAGAGATAATACCTTCCACTGTTTACTTGTTCTCCTAAAGAAGAGTGTTTCGAAGCCCTTGAACCACTCCATCGGTGCTCATGTAGCGGAAATACCAAGCAAAACAGATAAAGGATAAAGTGACAGTTATGGAAACCTTTTTCCATCTACCAAAATCTGGCGGGATTTTATTATAAAAGAATCCCGAGTAGTTGGAGAGCGCTAGCACGAACTATAAACTTTTTAACGCACAATTGTCAGAAATTAAATAACAATCATACACAACTAATCTCGCAACGCGCGGATTATATTTTGTTTATTTGTAAACAATGTACCTGTCTGTTGTTTTTCCTTAAAAGATGAAATCGATATCAACATCAGGAACCTTTCTAACTACAGATAAGACGACGGGTAGGATAACAATCATCCTTTAAATGTGATTAAATTTCACCACACGTGAAACTTTTCGTTAATAACTTAACTAAAAACTAATCATCATCAGCTCATTAAAATGATCCATAAAAAATGTAGATTTTAATAGAAAAATCTTTAATTTTAAACAAAATTAAAACATACTTATTATATGAGTAGTTGCATAGTGGGCCTGTGAAGAATATTAAAAATATTCAAAAGCAGCTGCAGCTGCACGTAAAAATTGCCCATTCCTTCAGCAACTACCAAAACGTCAGCAAGTGTCTCAGAAAACTCCGGCACGAGCTGAACGTTCGAAAGAAACTGAAGGAATGACCAAAGGTACAACCATATACATCGGCCATGTTGGATCTAGGCTGTAATATAATGCAGCTTACGCCATCCTATGGCGAACGTCCGCAACAGCGAAACTGCGCTATATATATATATATATATATATATATATATATATATATATATATATATATATATACTTATTGTACAAAATTATCTAAATAAGTAAACTTACTTCTTCCAGTGTAATTTCCTTTTGAGCAAAACGACGAAAAAAATAGATACAAATATTTATTAACAAATATTTAAAATATATTACTTTAGTCCAAAATAAAATAGTAAAGTCTCTTCTGCTTACCCAATGTTTATTGGATGTCGATTAATATCAACATTATCTGGTGTGTATTTCTTGATATATTCCACGTAGTTCGGGGTGACGTGTTCAGGACTGATGGAATCTTCGATATGTTGGGGTGGCAGCATATTACTATCCATACTAGTGGTCATCTTGTTGGAATCGATTCTTTCATCTCGCGTTACGTCAATAGGCAAGGAATCATCCCCTAATGACTTCATTTCGTCGGCTGTCAGGTATCTGTAGGTTTGATCGCCAATTACAGCATCCTCGCCTGAAAACAAAGCAGCATAAAAATAAATCCACTTTTCAGAATATTCGATAATTTTTATTTGTGTAAAAGCAATGTTCGAAATGCTCGAAACGTCTGGTGACAAAGATTTTCATTCTAAACAAAATTTTAGAACAAGGTCAATATATTATTGGCGGCGATAGCTAAACTATCAGTTTTATGACTGTTAACATTTTCGTTAAAACAGTTTTATAGCGTTTATATATTTGTATACATTTATGTTCAAAATGTTTTGGTTTGAATTTTAAAAATATATTTATTGCAGAATGAAACGATACATAAAACGAGAGTGTTTTTCGTTATATAGGGTCTCTCAAAAAGGAGGTTTTTTGATAGCTTATTTAGTACAGTACATGTTTTGCGAGCTATACTATGATATAGTACAGAATAGCATGCATAATTTGTTCAACTTTGGTCTATCCGTGAAAACTTTTCTTTATATTGTTTTTTCGTACCTTTCGGGGATGAAGTTGCCTATGCAGTTACTTTCAACGGAATTTTAAGAAAAGAGTAACAATTTATGAATCAACAAGAAGCAGGCTTTTAAAAGATGTTATTTCCAAAATATAAATGGCAATTATTCAACTAGCTCAAGCTGATACTCAACTACTCAATTAAATGAACTATTTTTCTTTAAAAAAATAAAAAGCTCCCTGTTCAAAGACTCTGTATATTTCTTGGTGATTTACCACTATTATATTCTAAATATTTAACTGATTAAGTGATCTTTTGTATCAAGTTTGTTTAACCAATAAAAGAAATATTTTCTATGACTTGAGCTTATATGATATGATCATACAATTAGTGAAATGGTAATACAGAGACGATTAGTTAATCGTTAAAATAGAAAATTAACCTCTGAAAAAAATTACATCCTAGTGAATAAGGATTCGTTTGGAGTATTCACTGTCATCACATAATTCATTTCTGATCCACTAGTATACTTTTGGATACATTCTTGATATCGAAATTACTTTTTGATAAGTTTATAAAGCACGTGGAACTTAATACAGACAGTAGAAGAGCATGCAATGATGCAATGTGTGTGTGTCTTATTTCCTTTTATTTCATTATTTTATTTGAACATTTTGTAACTTTCTTATTATCGTTTATTGGCCTTGAAAATATCGTGGCAACATTTTTGCAGTTTTATTAAAAGCAAATGGTATACTAATAACAACAAAAGAGCTTCAAAAGGCCTATTTTGGTAGCTTTTTCTATAATGTCCTGGATTTCTCTTTTACTTACTAGCTCACAGTCATTTGAGGTGAGCTAATAAGGCCCAATAGGTTCTCGATTCAGAAAATAACCGACCACTATAGAGCTAGAGCACTCTTTAACCACTAAGTAAAGATAATCGTATAGCGAGTAGAAAAATGCACCACTATTTTAATGTTTCTTAAGCCTAGCTAAGTAATTATTACGAAGTCTTATTACAATGACACTAAACGAAAATTTCATTTTGCATGACCAAAACAGAAAAACTAACAATATGATATGAAAGATTATCACTTTTTTATAGTTTTTGACAATACTCAAATATTTAGAAATTGAATCGCTTCACAACAGTCTCTTATATGATTTGGGATATAATAGTTTTTGAGTGACTCTCTTTGTAAACCATTATTGTTCAACGAGCGAACATTAAGTACATTATTGTACTCACAGGGACTGGACTCCCATAACATTATTTTCGTTAACTGAATTTTTCTAGTCATTCTGCAGCAAATTAGCTTGCTTTGATCTTGAAACGTATTCAAAATAACGAGTTTAAAAAATTTATATAATCAAAAATTGTATAGCTTAGGTGAATATATCATTTATTAGTGGTTAGGTTAAATGTTTATATGTATAGCGATTGTCATCATGTATTATTTCTAATGTTGTGGCACTGAACATTCTTTCAATTTTGATTTGGACTTTATCCATACACGCTTTGTATTGTCGCAAGGATTGAATAAATTATTATCTTTGATTTGCTCACTATGACTTTTTTTGGCCGTGGTGTGGTTGCACTGTGACATATCTGACCCTGGCACTTTGTGTGAGGTATCAAAACGCACAAGATCCCGGATTATGTCGACATTTTCGTCACTTCTTGTAGGTAAAGGCCTTCCGCTACGAGATTTATCATCAATCGGGTCTCAGACTTTTGAGACTGCCATAGACCACCTAAAAACCTGGACCTTTGTCAAAATAGTGTTTCCATAGGCCTGTTGAAGTTTAGCAAAAGTTTTCGGGTCATACCATCTCCAAGTCCGAAACAAAACTTGATAGTACACCGTTGGTTGAAATTGTTGTCACTGATTATTAGAACGCCCTAGAAAAATTCCGGTCCACGAAAAAAATTGTTACTCTAGGGAGTTCAAACTCGTGCTGAAAACATATCTGACGTTGGTCTGCGTCCATTTCAAAGGGGAAGCTGACAGTATTGCCAGATTGAGCGCTACACCGCCTCATTACTTTATTTACACACCACGTATTTATAGTAAAGCTGGAGAAAGTTTATACGTGTTTTCATAAATGGCAGTTATTTAGTTTCCCAAATATCAAAACGTAAGTAATACAGCTGTAACATATGTACTAGATTAACTGTAAAAAAAACTCCTTGTTGAAAGACCGGTTACATTACTCGACTAAGTTATTTATATAATTGCAGCGTAGAAAAACCAACATTGTAATTATATTACCCGGCAATTTCAAACTATTACTTTTTATTAGAACACGCTTATTTTTTTTTTTTAATTACAATGTTAATATTTCGATACAGATTTTTCACACAGGTAATTTCATTTCAACAAAATGATACGTGTTGATATCATCATTGCTGTATGAATTCTCTGTTTAATAATATTTCAGTGTCAAAATATAATCGAGTTGTTAAAAAGCATTTAACAGTGGACGCAAGGCCATCCCTCAACCATAATCATCCATGACAAGGTCAAATTTACAATTAAAAATAAAAAAAAAACAATGTTACATCAATGTTTGAGAATTTTCAATGCAAATTTTGTTTAGAATGAGAAATCAAGTTAAAGTATTAGCAATAATAAATATATCAAAGCCTCTGAGCAGATGGAAAGCGAAAACTGGAATCGTGATGATAAAAGATCAATTAGTATAACAGATATTATTAAAATGACAGTATTTGAAAAAATAATTAAGTCTAATTAGCCATTAGAGAACGATTTTTTTTCTAGAAACAACCTACATACACCATTTAATTGTATGTATATTACATTGGTTCATTTTCAGGTACAGGTTGGTGCACTATAAATTAATTTCCCATTTGTAGTTACAATTAACTGTAGTATTTATACCAAATACTAAATCAATTTGTACTATTTTGCAACAAACGCGGTTAATACTACATTATTCAAAAAGTGTCAGGACTTTTATATATAAATTGCATAATTATGTCTATAAGCTACTTTCGACTGGTTGGAGAGACATTCCAATACACTACCACTTCTGTGATGTATTCTAGAACTATGTCGAATTATATTAAATGGCGAATCTGATTTATGTTCGGCTCAAATTGCTTGAAATACATCACTAATGCGTTATCAACTCAGTAATATAGAGTTGTTAAAGGCAAGTCGACGAAAGAAGCAAGTCGAAGAAAGAAGAAATTAATCACCAGCAAAAAAGAAATAAGGGAATAAAGGAAATATGGAGAGACAAAGAAATAAGAAGGAACGGAAGAGATAAATAAAAAAAGTGACAGCACTGATGTAGTAGACTACTTGAAAGCAGTGAAATTACTCAAGATCGGAAAAGCTGTAGGTTACAACCAAATATCAGGTAAATGCTAAAGAATATGAGATGGGACAGTCTAGAGATGATAACCCAAATATATATTAGAGCATGGGAAGAAGATAAAGTACCGCAGGACTGATAAATAGGTATTGTAGTGCCAATTTACAAAAAAGGGGGCAAGGTAGAATATGCAAACTATAAAAACATTACACTACTAAGTGCTCCATGGAAAGCATATAAAAAAAAAGAACGGATGAACTATATTTTCATACCTATAACAATCTCAAAGAGGGCGATAAGGACAGAGCATTCACGACCTCATGTTTACTATCAAACAAACTGTACATTACTACCAAACAATTGCTCATAAATCAATTCATAGAAATATTGAAATGTACCAGACCTTTATTGATCTCGAACAGGCGTTTGATATCGAGGAAAATGATCAAAATCAGCTTGACAAACAGAAATATAGATACATGTCTAACATAAGCAATATTAAGTACATTTGGAAACAAAAATTACATTAGAACGGATAACATACAGTCTGAGAAATTTATGGTAAATTAAAGTTTGAAGCAAGGAGGATTACTAAGTCTAGAGCTTACGAGCGAACATTAATTAAAATGGATATTTTGACACTGAAATAAATGCTAGGGGCGCGAATGCAACGAAGGTATAGCACAGCTTGGAAAATATGGTCATCAACAAGATATTAACCATTACTTAAAAGAATAGAAAAATAGTTGAAATGGTTCGGACATATAACTAGCATGAAAACAGATAGACAAATCAAAAAAGTGAGGGAAACAAAAAGAAGAAGATGAAGACTTTGGACGAGAGCATCAATGATATACTAACGGAGGTCTTTAAAGAGCAGAAGCAAACTTGTTAGAGGACAGGGTCAGAAGGTATAGAGGAAGTAGATATATTAGAATATTTTACACCATTTGATATATATATATATATATATATATATATATATATATATATATATATATCCTCCTCGATATATATATATATATATATATCCGATGGTGAATCAAATATAAACCGGAATTTTACAATTACTTAGCCAATCACGAGCAGGCTGTCAGTGTAGGTCGTTGCAGTGCAATGTGTTAGGAGTGGGAGAAACGCTCGGTGAACTGTTTCACTCAGTTATTTTATTAATACAGCCATAAGCGAGCAACAGGTTCTACAGTCCGTTGGGCAGCAGGTTATGATAAAGTTTTTAACCAAGGAAGGCGTTAAACCATCCGAAATATTAACAAGTGGGTGGTTGGGCCAAAAAGTTTAAGAGTGGATGAGAAAGTGTGGTAAATGCAAGTCATAATCGACGTCCCAGGTCAAGTGTCACATTAAATCCATTTAGAGGTAGATATTAGCTTCAAAAATCCTCAAACAACCATCAGAAATCATCATGGATTCAATAAAATCTGTGCCCGATGGGTTACGAAGTTGTTGAGCCAAGATCAATGAAACATCTGATTGTAAATCAGAAGGGAGACTTCTGAATCGGTTTCGGCGGGAAAGGGAGACTTTTTGAAGCGCATCGTGACATTAAACGTGGGTACATTATTATACTTCGGAATCGAAAATGGCGAAAGAAAGACGAAACCTGCCCTGTAAAGGCCAAAACCCGTCTCTGAGCCGGTAAGGTTCTCTCGACCGTTCGTTTTTTTGACTGAAGAGGAGTTTTGCTGATTAATGTTTTACATGATGAACGTACGGTTAATGCTGCCTAATACTGCCAGCCGGTAGTATTAGGTTTCGGTTTATATTTGATTCACCCTCATATATTAGGTTAGGTTGTTAAACTTAGATTCATCACTATACACCAGAAACCACGGAACTATCAAAACAACGGATTTTGGGAACATGACCCGAAGGCAAAGACATCATCGGCTATTTGGAAAAGCGAAAAAAAATTCTTCAAAGGTTTTTATGGTCTTTTTTTTCATAAAACAGTTTATCAATAATCAATTAATGGATTATACCATTAATGGATTATGGAATAATAAACATTTAACATTAATCCTGATACTTTTTGATTCGATTTGTAAGTCGGTATATAAATAAATTGCCGTTTCTCAATCCTTTTTTGTAAAAAAATAAATATCTTCAAATTAAGTAATAACATGCCAAAAAGAAAGTTAGATATGATAAAAAATACGCTTTGGAAAAATTAATATTTAGATGAGGCTAAATAAATAAATGTAGGTATATGTACATTTTATATACGTGATGATATTTTTCGGTGCACATTTTTTTATCATTAATTTTGCATTATTCGGAAAGTAACTTCATCACCTATCTTTTTGGAAAATCGAACATAAAATCTGAATAATCTGAATAAAATCTGAGGGAGCCTAGTTAGGCGAATTAGCTGATGTAGAACGCATTCAGAGTACAACGGCCCTTACCTAAGCCAAGTTATATTACAGACTCTTATTTTACATAATTTTGTTAGCTTAATCATGTTACTTCACTTGGTTATTGGTTACCTCAGGATGACATACAATACAACACCACAAATTGCAGATTATAGTGTCTTCATACGAAACACAATATAACAAATATAGGCCGAACAATAAACCAAATTGAAACTTTTAGCAGATTTTCCATAAACTATGCGTAATCGAAACCCATTTTGCAATATTCTTATGCAAATGGTTTGGTTTATATGAAATGAAAATTTAAACAAAGATTTGCATGTCGATATAACGTTTATTTTTCGACCTAATCCTCTGCCACCTCCAGTGACCTATAATAATTTAAACGTTGCTCAAATTCATAACTGTCAGTTTCTTCAAAATAGACACATTTCATCAAATAGGTTTTAACATTGTCGTACATTACAGATGTTTAACCTGATAGATATTTTTTCAGGCATGGAAACGGAAAGTGGTACCACTGCGAGTAAGGCTGGAAAGAAAGGGCAGCAAATGGAATTTACTAATTTCCGTGCACTTTCCGTAACTTCCGAAAAGCCTCCACAATCCGAAAATGCCCTTATAACAAAAACCCATGCATTTTTTCAACGATTTTTTCAACTGGTTTACTCACACTCTCGAACCCTTACCATCACTAGAACATAAAGAGCCAAGTTCAACTATTCTTCATCTCATTATATCAGTTTCTAATAAGCCTTTTAAGAAGAAGTAATGACAGCATGAATGTCGAATATTATCTACCTTATCAACATTTTTGAGATGTCTCAAAACGATACGAAAGTAACAACTGAACATTTGATAATTGATTGTCTCGAGGAGCAAACTTGTCAGCCCTCTACAAAAGCTATTCAAAACAGCGCCATCCATCTGTCATCCTACTACATATTTTGCCTTCAAGACTTCATGACCACCTCATGTGAAAAGGAAATTACTTTCCGAAGCACGAAATTTGAAGAGTCTAGCTATATTTGTTATAATGGTATGTATATTGGTAGTTTATAATGAACCATCCTGAACAAGGAAAATATTTAAGAGGAACAGTTTGATATTTTGAAATACTTGAGTAAAACTTACGCGTTTGCAATGAAGTTCCATTGAAATATGGAAGGTAAATGTGACGTTCATGGGGAGCGGTGCCAAATCCTTCCAAAATATCTTCCCCTGTTTTGAGGACATTTTGTTAGCGTGTTAGTTAATTACAGTATTATCGGCATTACATTAAAGCAAAAGCACTTTCGGATTAATTAGTACTTGCTAGTATGATTAAAGTTAATGAAAGTAGTTTTCTATTTAATTATCTTATATTTTATTAATATACTTGTTGAGAAAATTTCTTTCTGAAAATTTATTTTTATGTAAAGTGTAGAAATCTAGTGAGAACTAAAAATATTTTATCAATTTAGAATAACAAAACAATAATCTCAATTTTTACCAGATACAGATACATATATTTATATTATTTCGTTGGTTTTTTTGGATTTTTTTTGGAATTATCAATAAATTATTATTTTTATAAACAATACAAATATATATTTAAAAACCTATCAACTATATCTTGTTGATAATTAATTTCCGATTTTTTTTACATTAAATATGATATTCGTTGTCTAATCTTCAGTTGACACATTTTTGACTTAAACAAATTTTACAAATTTGTTACTTTTATATTTTTTGTTTTTCTATCATAACCTAAGAATTTTGGATCTTTCACTTGTAATGGTATTAGATGCAAGAAAAATTTTTAATGATGTCATTATATACACAACTTAAATTATCAGTATCATTTCTGAAATTAATGATATTTTTTTTATAAAAATTATTTTCTTTTTTTATATTGTTTTTCAAAATCTAAAATTTTTATCTTATTAAAATGAAATATAAATTGGTATTGTTTGTAAATGTAAAAATGATATATATTGTATCGAACCGAAACGTTAACAAAACAATAAAAAAATATAAACAATAAAATTAAAAATAAGCACGTGACAATGAAATGAATATAAATTATATACTAATAAAATTGTAGATTGGTAAAAATTTAAGAAAATAAAAAAAGGACTATTCATACAATAAGAGGGAATACTATGCATTTTCTGAGATAACATAGTCCAATTAGGAAGAAAGATTTTTAATTGTTTTTTTTTAATGTAGACATATTTATTTACGTCCTATATTTTAATGTAGGTCGTAAGAGAAATATATTCATAGATTTTGTATACAAGATTGAGGATTTCATTTTTGTTAGATATCCTAGTTCCTTTAAGAAAGAAAAATTATAAAGCATTTTGCCGAAATCAAAATTGGGTTTTAGATCATTATTTAAGCCGAGACGATGTCTTGGGGCCGGTTCTGCAATGTAAGAATATACCAGGTATAAGCTATACTTGAAATAAATTTTGAAACGCCCCATATTCCAATTATAACTTATAGCTGGTAAATTCTTGCATTATAGAACCGGCCCTTAGAGGAATTAGATAAGGGCATTCGGAAATAAAATGTTTAAATGTTAAAATGGCATTGCAGAAGTCGCATTTGGGAGGATCAGTCTTTTTGGGCATGTACTCATGGGAGAATCTAGACTGTTATAAGAATTAAGAAATTAAATTTTATGTTTTAAGAATGGCCTATGGTAAGTCTATGCCACTTTATGGAGGAACTTCTGTCAGGGAATGTATTTAGGGGGACTCATAGCGACTTTATATATCTTAATTTGTTGGGTCTATCAAGGTTGTTCCAAAAACGCTGAGTGTTGTTTTTAGATAAGCATTTGCTATAGAGTTTAGATCCTTGTAATTACAAGTGGATGGAAGGAAAGACCCGTCAGTCACAGAGCGCTTAGCAAGGTGGTTAACATCTTCATTCCCTTTTATGCCCTTGCGGCCCGGGCACTAGACAAATCCCAGAGAAATGCCTCTTGCTATAATAATTTCAATGAAATCCAAAATAATGATTACAACTGAAATAAAAGATGGATGATATTGACCGTCTATCAACTTGAGAAAATTATGTGAATCGCCAAATATTATCCAGGATGGATGGGAACGAGAGGCAATATATTGGAGTGCATAATTGATGGCAACTAGTTCTGCAGTTAGTATACTAGTGCAAGTAGGTAGTTTTTTAACTGAAGGAAAAACTGTCATGAATAAAACTACAACTTATACTCAACTTCGACTTGGAACCGTCTGAAAAAATAATTTCACAAGATGTTAGATGTTCTATTAATGAATTAATATAGGTAGAGTAGATTATGCTGCAAGCATATGATTTATCGTATTTCATCAGAGAAAAGTCAAAATGGGGGTTTGAAAGCCAGGGAAGATGTTTAGATAAGTTGAAGTGGGTTTCATATACTTTCAAATCAAGTTGCTACAGAATATTTCGATATTGATAATCAATATTATGGATAGAGGAGAGGAAATGTATATATGTGGAAAGGTTTGAGGGGGACGACAAAATTTGAGTGGCCCGGAATGAAAGGTTTTACCCACAAACTGAACGCGTATTTCAGAAGTAATTAATTTCTCTTAAACTTAAAGGTTCTATTCCTGTTATGCCATAGAGGTTTGGAACTTTGCTGGTAGTAAAAGACCCAATTGACAATCAAATAGAGTTCTGAAGGTTATCTAAGTGGCAAAAATAGCTCTTAGGGGCGAAAGCATAAACTATGCTGCCATAATCAATTTCAGGTCTGATTACTAACATATAAAGTTTTTATACAGAATTTACATTAAATTTTCTCTAAACCACAAAAATGTTTGAGCTGATGCATTAAAAATGAAAATGTTATTGCGATGAAGCTATGTTAAAACAAATATCTACAAGTGGTACAAGGACTTTATTGTTGGTGGAACTGTTGAGGATGAACCTCGTTTAAAAAAACCTTTCATGTCAACCAATGAAGAAAACATTACCAAATTGAAGGATCTTGTACTGAATAATGGCCAATTAAATATTACAGACGAACATCCAGTTTTGTTGATACACAATTCATGGTTTTTAAATCACGAGAACACACCATCGCGCACCGCAACAATTATTTGTCAGTTTTTCGCCAAAAATCAAGCAAATACAATTCCATAAGAACAATTTTCACCAAATATGTCACCGTGTGATTTTTTCCTGCTCCCTCGATTGAAGAAACCATTGGTGAACGCCGTTTTGAGTTCATAAGTGTCATTCAAGAGGTGTGCAGGTCGTTTTAAAAGAAATACCAAAAGCGTAGTAAAAAAAATGTCTCAATGACTGGTAAAAACTTTAGGATAACTGTATTGCATTAGGAGTAGCCTACTTTGAAGGAGATAAAATAAATTTAGAAGAATAAATAAATACATTGCGTTTTAAATTTAACTGAGATAGTCGATACTTGATGGAATTAATTTGAAATAAATAATTATATTTACTTTACGTTTCTATGTATTTACTTTTTTATATACATTTAAAAAATGACCCTATTTTTTGATCATAATAGTATATTCTGAATTTTATAAAAAAGGAACACCGAAACCGTTTGTATACTTATACAATAACATTGTAAAATAAAACCAAAAAAATAAGGCAAAAATAATTTATTAGCAAATGATAAACTCACTCCATAAATATGAACCCTGATTTTCAAGTGAAAATAATCAAAATGCAATTTACACGAACACTATTTAAAAGGTCTATTCATCCGCTTAAATGATAAAAAGATTATGGTAGGCGTTGACAAATTATTCATATTATTCAATCGACTCTAAAAATAGAAATGCTTCTCTGTAGGCGTCGGATGATATATCCAATTGACAATAGCCTACCTTTGACACAAACACGCACTTACATTGTTGTAATTTCATGCTTCAATTAACTTGTAGGTTTTCTTCACACTTTTAGTTCTGCACAGGATAAATAAAATAATATAAGAAAAATGAACTGATGGGAATTCTTTTAAGCACTGCAAGAAATTACGTCTAGTAGTTTATATAAACTACGAAACTTGAGAAAGACTGATGGAAATCCTACTTGTTCGGATATATTAAATTTCCTTGCACTATTGATGTTGGAAGCCAATAGCTCTGCATATTGAACCCTTAAATAATCTGATATCGCTTTCAGAAATATTACATATATAAGGATGTATCGGAGGTACAATCGGAGGCAAATGTACTGAAAATCATAAATTGGCGAATATTAATAAAACTATGCAAAATTGGTTCCAAACAATTTAAGTTGCATAATCTGAAAGTTTGGAACGCTTGATAGCTTTTCTTTATATATTTGTAACTTATATAATATGTTAGTGAATCTCGATAAGATCACGTATAAAATTGCAATAACTTTTGAAAGACTGAGTCAATCGATTTGAAATGTTCACAGTGGCTTAAGGATTGAAGAAAAGAATATTCTGTCAAATATTTAAACGTTTTGTAGCAGTTTGACATACCTCAGATACATAATCTCCGATTAAAGTTTAAAATATTTATCATTAATAATTATCTAAAATAAATATTATTTGAAGGTTTTAATTAATATTTAAGTCTTACTAAAAATTCCATATTCGTAGCTCTAAAGATTTAACTCAAAAATGTTTTTGCCGAAAAGTTAAAATCAAGATATGTTCACTACCAAAAGTTAATGATTTTTTTTTCATATTATTTCTCATTATTAATTTAATTTTAAATTGTGGGTGAAATTTGCTCTTTCTTTTCTAATTATACATTATTTTCTAGCATTATCTTTATTAATTTTCCTTTTCTATGTTCACCGTAGCAAATATATTCACAAATTTTTGATTTTCAGTTGCGTCTGCTACATGCTTAAAGACGAATTATATATATATATATATATATATATATATATATATATATATATATATATATATATATATATATATATATATATATATATATATATATATATATCATGACCATCATCATCATCAGCCCGTGTCGATCCAACATGTTTCCAACTTTTACGGTCCTGGGTTTTCCTCTGCCACTCTGGTCCAATATACGTAACGAAGTCATCAATTCATCGTACTTTCGGTCTTTTTCGCGGACGTTTGCTATCAAGCGGTATCCACTCCAGGATTGCCTTGGTCCATCTGTAATCCTATCGCCTCGCTATATGGCCTACCCATCTCCATTTCAATTGCTTTACTCGTCCAATGATTCGTTTGTTCCCTGATCCATGCGCAGGACTTTCTGTCTCGTCTTGTAATGCCAAGCATACATCTTTCCATTCCCCTTTATGCTACCCGAAGTTGTTGAATTGATTGCGATGTGAGTGTCCAAGTTTCACTTCCGTATGTCATAACGGGTAGAACGCACTGATCGAAGACTTTTCTTTTCAGGCAAAGTGGCAGTCTGCTCTTAAACACAATGTTGAGCCTGCCAAATGCCTGCCAGCCACATTTAACACGCCGTTCCACCTCCCGAGCGGTATTCACCTCCATTGAAATCCTCTGCTATAAAATATATATAATATATATAAAGCTGTCCACAATCACCAAATCCCTTCCTAAAACTGAAATTTTTCGGTCCTGATCGAAGTTATTGAACATAACCTGACTCTTTTTCAGGTTTATTTTCAAGTCAAATGGTTCGCCAGCCCTTTCTAGTTCTTGTATGCGTCTTTGCAACTCCTCTGGGTCTTGTGAAAAGAGAATGATATCATCTGCAAATCTAAGATGGTTTAAGTTTGCACCATTGATCTTTACACCATCCTGTTCCCGATCCAGTTTAACGAATACTTCTTCAAAGCCAGCCCAGAAAAGAATAGGAGATATTGCGTCACCCTGCCGTACACCTCGTTCTACATTAATTCCCACTTCAAGATCATCAAGGTGAATTGTGGCTGTAGCTCCATCATATATCAATCCTAGTAGGTTTACATATGCTTTATCTACCCCTTGGCTGAGATGGAGTCAAATGCTTTTTCGTACTCGATAAAATCCAAGCACAGTGGCATGGTGTATTCGTTGTGCCTTTCTATGGCCAGCTGTACAACCTGGATGTGATCCATTGTACTGAATCCACTTCTGAATCCTGCTTGTTTTCTTGGTTGTGCGTCATTCAGTTTTTTAATATTCATTTAAAAATTATCTTAGTGAAAACTTTGTACATTACTGATAGGAGGCTTATTGGACGGTAGTCCTTTAAATCTTCCTGTGCTCCCTTTTTATGTTAAAGGGCCACTTCTGCATTTTTCCATAAGTCAGGCACTTCTTGTTCTTTGAGGCATTTTGAATATAATTTTGCCAGTGTTTTATGTAATGTCCGACCACCAGCTTTTAGCATTTCGACAGTTACACTGTCATTTCCTGGAGCCTTGGAGTTTTTCATTTAAGAAAACAATGAACTAGACATAATATTAACTTACGGGGAGTGCTAATAAAATGCATCCCCACCATGTCGTTTGTACGCGGAAACGTTTGCTTTAAGAAATCATTCGGATCCTCGGATGTTTGTAAATTTAGTTACAAAACTTCACGACACAGGGTACTTAAAGGCATAACGAGGAGGTCACGCTGGAAGACCTCCTCCATACGAAATGGTAGAGATTAAAGAAGAAACTTTAGAATTTGTCGAAAACGAGCAAACAACGAGCATTAGGTCTACAGCAGGTCAAGTTGAAGTTAGTCATAGTAAAGTGTGGAAGACTATATGACAAGAACACTTTTGTCCCTATCATTATCAACGGGTACAAGCGTTACAACCCGAAGATTATCATAAAAGAGTCGAATTTTGTCAGTGGCTTTTACATCAGTACAACAGAAATGAAAATTTTATTGAAAATGAAAATTAATTTTGACTATCGTCGAAGTCACATTTAGGAGAAATGAAATAAATAATTTCCACAACAACCATGTTTGAGAAGTAGAAAATCCCTATGCTGTGAAAAGAATCCATTTTCAGTAAATGTTTCGGCTGGCGTAGTAAATGGCATGCTTATTGGGCCTTTCTTTCATCCACGTCGACTGACAGGTGAAAATTATTTAGACTTTTTTCAAAATAATCTGCCACAATTATTACAAAATGTTCCTTTAAATGTTAGACAGAATATGTGGTTTCGACATGTTGGAGCTCCGCCACATTTTAGACGAAAAGTTCGCGAACATTTAAATAATGAATTTCCTAACAGATAGATAGGGCGCAATTGAATCATTTCTTCGCCTGCACTCTCTCTGGATTTAACGCCCCGCGATTTTTTTCTGCATGGCTATTTAAAAAGCCACACTATGGTGAAGTAAATACTATGGAAGAACTACAACTGCGCATCGAAAACCCTTGTGATGTTATTCGTGGACACCGAGATTTTATTTTTGACGCGTGTAGTGATGCATGGGTACTCCGAGCAAGATTTTGTGCTAACCGAACAAATGGTGACTATATTGAACAATTTTTATAACATGTAATATTTTTGTTTTTGTTATTCTGCAACTTTTACATAAATGATTTTTGCTAAATTGACTTCTCTTTGCGAATTCTACAACGCAGTGGTCGAGCAGAAGTCAGGTCTGTTTTCAAATTTTGTAACTGTTAATAACGTCTTTATTTTGCAACTTTTATATAAATGATTTTTAGTAAAACTACTTATTTTTACAAGTTCTACCACCTGTTAAAACAAATAACTCAAATTTGAAAACCCCCTATATATCGGAAAATATCTAAACAGTTATAAATTTAAAAAAAACAATTACTTATTTTACTAAAATTATTTCTTTTTATTTAATATCCAATAGAAAAGAGGTTCTTCTGCACCTGGAGAATACTGAACTGCTTGCTACCAGACCAACGAACGAAAAGCTTTAAGAACTGCACTATATTGAACTTCCAGTTTACAGACCAAACCTTTACATCATCCGATATACTTTTTTTCGTCTTCACACTTTCACGTTCCATTTTTCACGTTTTTTAAAAATATTCTTGCGTGGAAGTAACTTAAAAATCGAAATGGGATACCATGAGTTTTTTCCCTTAAAAATAAGAGCAGATACGCGGAACGAAACAAATTACTTATCAATCAGTTTAAATTATAAAATCAAATAGTTCCTATTTTATCAAAAATCAAATAGTTCCTAAAATCAAATAGTTCCTATTTTAAAAATTGACCTTTTCAGTGTAAAATTTATGTTATAATAAAAAGTACATAAACTAATTTATTTCCCCACCACTTGCAAAATGTATATCTGCATTTGTTTAATGTAATGCCATTATGAATTAATTATTACAATTATAATTAAATCCAAAGAGGTAAATTATTTGTTTGTAAAAGTAAAAATTTTTAATTCAAAATAATCTAAGACTAGAAATATGAAACAACAATATCACCAGGCACACTGACATACAACAAATTCAAAAGGCGTCGATGTCCAAATATTTAAATGGTAATATAACTATATTTCGATGCACACAGTAACCATAAATTGTATTTGCTATTCTAAGAAAGTAATTTCAAGGTAACAACCTATTCTAAGTGAAGAATTACACTAAACTATGTCGTAGCTATTTCGATATACCTACATAGATTTTATTATTGTCTAAGAATTCTACGGCTAAATTTAAATCTGACCTAGGATTATAGCAATTTGTTTTTTTTTATGCAAATTGTGAACAGTTTAAATAATTGAACGAATTAAAAGCAAGAAAGCGTATAAAAGATCTCAAAACAAGAAATAATTATTTGATTGGCTTGCGCATCTCAATTGAACATATATTTTTTGTCGGTAAAATTTTCAAATTTTCAAATAAATTCAATAAAATTCAAATAAAACAATAAACAAATTAAATGCCTTGAAACTATTTATTTTATGTGAAATAATATTTAATAGCATGTTTGAAAACAATTTTGAACAAATGTCGGCCGCAGCTACTTTTGACAAAGCGCATTCTCTCAATCCAATTTTAGACCACTATTTCAAGTAATTGGGGTCTTATATCCGCCATTGTCCGAATTATACTGTCCTCCAAAGCTTCAATAGTTGCTGGTTTATCGGCATATATAAATAATCTAAAGGTGATAAATCACATTACCTTGGTGGCCAATTAACAACCCTGTTCTTCGAAATAATTTTTTCACCGAATTGTTTCCTCAATAAATGGATTGTTGCGTTTACAGTATGACATATGTAGCCATCTTGTTGGAACCACATCTCCTCCAGATAATTACCATTCAAATTCGGAATTAAATAATCATTGTTTATTACTCTGCAACGATCCCCATTAACAGTAACGTGCTTTCCACCTTGAAAAACGGCTCATTAATACTACCTGCGTACAATCCGCGTCATGTGATACCTTTTTCTGCATACAACGGTAATTGTCGGATTATTTGCGGATTATTTTCACTCCAAATCCGGCAATTTTATTTATTAACTTAACCATTTAGCCAAAAAGGAACTTCATTGCTAAACAAAATTTTGCGGTTAAATCCTGAGTCAAGTTGCAATTGATTTTGAGCTCATGCGTCGTACGTCGTACTCATGAGCTTGCGTCGCACGTTCAGTACGTACAACGCAAGCGACGGTCGTGCGACTTGAGTTGTTCGACAAGCCAGATCATTCAGACATTACACCAAAATCTTTACGCAAAATTTTTCACGTAGTCGAATAACAAAGCCCAACTTCCTGCGAACAACGACGAATTGATAAATTTGGATCTTCATCAACACTGCCAGCAACAACTGCGGTATTTTCTTCGGAACGCACAGTTTTTTGGGTTGTTTTTGTTTTAATATCGAGCAGCGTGAATTGCTTTCGGAATTTGTTGATAACTTGGCGATCATATCGCTCTGTTAGACGATACCATACTGAACAATTATGACACTAGAGGCGCGTAAACTCACAGTTCGTTTGACAGTTACCCCTATCGGAAGTTCAGACGCATCAAAAAAATCGCTTTGAATCACAATAACTTTCAATAAAAATCACTTTCAATCACAATCAATTTCAATCACAATCACTTTCAATCGCAATCAATTCAATCCCAGTCACTTTCAATCCCAATCACTTCCAATCCCAATCACTTCAAATTATAATGATGTACTATCTTTTAAGGTGGGTCAAGGAATTAAATTTTTTGTATTGCAAACAGAAATATTGGAACTGATTCAAAGTATTTATCGCAATGAAACAATGATACGCATGAACATTTGTTAGTGGTTTAGCCATCAATTATACATAATCCAAACCGAAGAAAATACCCAACAGTGCCTTAAATTGAAGGAAATAACTTTTTGGCTGAGAAAATTATCATAAGACTTGACCATTCATAATATTGGTCTGATTTGGCTCCATTCAACTTCTGATTATTCCCAGATTTGACACTGGTAATAAAAGGAAAGCGTTTCGAAGCGATATCAGTTATTCATCAGATTTAGCTCGAGGCTTTTAGAAGGGTTTCCAAAATTCAAAGTCAAGGGTATTTATTTTTTTTTCTCATATACTTCTAGTATTATTTATAGTATTTTATTATATTTGGTCTATTAATGCCGAAGAATTTCGTTGCCTTGCAAAAAAAAATCGTTTTATTTTTCCACCAGTCATTCAATTCCTCCTAAATGAACGAGGTTCGAAAATGCCTAAACCAGCTTTGTGGACGCCGACCATTGAAAACATTTAATGACTTAGAGGTCATCTTATTGAATTTAAAGTTCCTAAAAATACATGCTTTTGTCGACAGCAAAAAGTGACTCAATTTTTTTTTATCGGGAGGTTCTTATTGGCTACTTTATTGCCTAGTTTTGACTCTGCACCAAACTATTGGAACCAGATTCTATCCACCGTCATAAATATTTTCAAAAACATTTCCATATCTGTGTTAAATATTATCAAATTTGCTCCAGCCGTCACCTGCCTGATACAATATTGTCAAGTAGATAACTATTATACACTCAACTAGGAGACTTAAGGTGTTTTAAGATCCGACTCGTAGGGCAACATTTTCTCAACACTACCTACTGAAAAGCTTCTGGTGCTGAGAAGTTTTTACTATTAACATTACTGTCATTATTCCATCATTAAGTACCAGGTTGGTAAATATGAAACCGTAATTTGCATGTTTGCGAAGTAGATGGCCCTAACTGTCAATGTAGCTACCGTTAAACCGCGTCATTGGGACCTTGTTGACTTCCTTGTTGACATCTGACAAAGATTTTCGACTCACAACAGTACAAGTTTCATAAAACACATAGTTTGTAAAGCGTTGAACATATCGAATTTTGTGCCTGGAAACTATAATTTGCGGAGAACATTGATTTTCTGTTACCATTTGAAGAAAATTGCTGCAGAATCGCATGGAATGCTTGTCGAAGCTTAAGGCTCTTGGCAAATCACAAAATTCAAAACTGGCAATTTTAGACGTGCGAAACGAAGAACGTAGAAGATCACCGAAAAAGTTTGAAGAAAGCGAATTGCAAGCATTGCTGGATGAGTGATAATTGAACAACTCAATTAAACAGAATCAATTAAATGTGACACGAGAAGCCGTCTTTATGTGTTTGAAAGCCATGGGAAAGATCCCGAAGATGAGAAAATGGGTTCCACATAAGTGAATGAAAAACAACAAGAAAACCGAATAATCACTTGCGACATTGAATTGTGACTGGCGATAAAGAGTGGATATATTTTGAGAATCCTAAACGTAAAAGATCAAGGATACCAAGCAAACCATCGACATCGATAGCAAGGCCAAATCACTATGCACAGAAGACAATGCTCTGTTTGATGGGATCAAAAGGGTGTGATCTATTATGAGCTGCGAAAACCTGGCGAAACTGTTAATACTAAACGCTACCGACAACAAATGATCGATTTGAATCAAGCTTGCGTGAAAAACGACCAGGATATCAAAAAGCGTAACATAAAGTCATTTTGCTTCATGATAATGCGCCATTACACACAGTAAAACAAGTCAAGGAAACGATTGAGGCGTTTAGTTTTGAAAAAACTTGGTTTTGAAGTAATAAAGTCATTGAGGCGTTTTTCGATTTCCTCAAGATATGTGAAGTGGCTGGCAACCAGATGATTGCATGATGATTGAACCAGTTGATGTTGCAGAGATCGGAGGAGATAAAAATTCGAAGAGGCCAAATCTGGAGAATGCGCGGGGTGCGATATATTATTCCAGCCCAACACGGTGATCGTTTCCAGAGTCAGTTTTGCTGCATATGACCGTGAATTGTGGTGAACCAAAATAACATCCCTTCTTCCCTTGTCAGTATAAGGATTTTTTCCATCAGACCATCACGAATTGCTACTGATGTCGATCAGCAGCAACCTTTTGACCAGATTAAAGCAACTTATAATACACGACGCCCATCTGATCCCACTATATACACTGCAACAACCTTTTAGATATAGTTGTCTGGCTCCGTTTTTTTATCTTTTGTGATATTTAATGACCACGTTTCGTATACCTGTATTGAATAATCACGGAGAGAACCTTTGCAAATGGCTTCCCTACTATTTAAATTGCTTAAAGTTGTAAAATACCCCAATTGCATGCATTAAAGGCGATATAAAATTCACAACATATTATGTGTTTTATATAAGAGCATATTAAAGTTAATCACCGCACTGTATGTACATGTCCTGCATTATTTCCTTGTAATACACCAAGTAACGAAATAATTGAGCTATAAAGTAGTTATTATCACCCTACGTCTAGCTTTTTTCTTTTAAATATTTTCATTAATTGAATAATTTATCCAAATTTCTGTGAGGGTGTCACGAGTCAACAGTATAAAGTCATTAACTAAAAATAAACAAGATGCTCCGGCAATTTCATTTCGACCAAATTTTACACCATTTTTTATAATAGTTTTAATGAACTATTTACATTTTTTTACAAATTAGTATGGCGCTAATATTTCCGAAGGCCAGAAGCGACATTCGTTGACATCATTCGCATTAAAAGTGTCATCGCTAATCATTAAAAAACCGAAAACATCTTGAATTGGGCTTTGAAAGCAATCAAGTAATACTTATTAGGTCATGTATTATGATATAACGAGTTCTTTTTGGGAACCATATGTCGCTTCTAATGGACTATCATCGATCAACTTAGCAGGTATTGTTATATATTTTTAATATGGTTAATTAAATCAATAAAAACACTTATTTTACAAGTCTCAGCTGACATATTGTGGTTGTGGATACTAATACAAGGTAAGTTTTTGGCGATTCTATGATAATGATGATTGAAAGAAATAAACCGGCGAATAATATCAGCCCAGAAAATATGTGCCAATTTTACGAATATCACGTTTGTTGTTCAACGTTGGACATAGGGCTCTATTTTCGCCATTAATTATTGTTCTGAAAGAAAACAGAAGACATACTTGCAGTATTTGAAAGAAGGGTACTGGGTAAAAAATCGGGTCTAACGTCGAAAACAAGCAATTATACAAAGATATGATTATCGAGGACCACTCAGACGGACGGAATAAGTGGCGAAAATACCAGAAAGCCAAATACGAAGGAGAATCATGACGAAACAATAGCGGATACTTGAAAGAGAGGTAGACTAAAGACATGATGGAAGGACAATGTAAAAGATGAAGAAGAATTATTGCATATTAAAAACGGGTAAGAGGATGTCGGAGATCGATCCGAATGAAGGCGAAGTTTAAGAGAGGTCAAGAGTCCCTTTATATGTTATTTGCTTCCAGATAAGTTTACATCATGTTTTAAGATCATCCTCTCATCTCATTTGAGGCTGGGTCTCATTCATGGTCTGCGATCTAGAACAGTGATCTGCCATCTCTCATCTTGCTGTCTTGCTTTGTCCTACATAGTTCTACTTCAATCAAATACATAGCTCCTGACTCTCATGTTTTGCTTCTGTTTTTCTTATTTTATTCCTGTATCTATTATCTTATTCCTAACATTGCTCTCTCCATAGACTTTTGTTTTTTAACAGTTTTGTCAAGGTTGACGCTAGTAATCGTCCAAGTCTCTTAAAATATTAAGGTATTTTGATATTTCTAAGTATCTACTACCGCTTATCAAATTCTGCCTATGCTAATTGTTCAGTTAAAGCTTGCAGTTTTTTAAAAGATACGCCACCTACCACTCAATTTCCCTAACCTCTATCACCCCTTTGGACTCCCAATCTCTGCTTACCTAACACTAACCTCCTACCTTGTAACAAGCCTTTTACACCCTTGAGTGGAATCCTTACAGCTGAACTCACAGCTATTAGAAACTCTCTGTCCTATATCGTTAACCCCCGCACCCCCATCTGATTGGCTCCTCTGCATAGATGCTCTTGGTGCACTCAAATACCTTGACGGCGACTCACCTCACACCTTCATGTCCGAATCTCTCCTTAACTTAAACGAGGCCCGACATATGGGTTCAACTATTCGCTTTTTTGGGTCCCAAGCCATTCGAAAATATAAGGCAATGAGCGTGCGAACCCTAGAGCCAAGCTAGCGTCGGAGGAAGACCTCCCTATCTACCCCAGCTTTTGCCACCGGGACGCTTATCCAGCTTGATCAGAGAACAAGTCCAATTTAATTGGAAATTTTCACATAACTCTTCTAAACTCTTTGCTATAAAACAAAACTTCTTTAATAAATCATCCGTTCCTCCTAGAGAGAGACGAAGTCAGATGTGCATACCATCTCTCTCACAGTACAGCATATCCTTACAGAATATGCGGCTCTCGGTTCTTGCCGCCTTCCGCAAAAACTCTCATCCATACTGTCCCTAAGCCATATCGTGTCCCTTTTTGCTTTTCTAAGAGAAGCATCCCTCTTCTCTAAAATATGATTAACTTATCATATGTAAATATATTCTCATATTTTATTTATACACTTTCAACTGTATTTATCTCCTAACTTAAAGCAACTATTTAATGGTTCTTCTATACTATCTGTCTGTTTTTTTTTTCTATACACTCCAGTGTCGTAAGATGTACTGTTAAATATTCGCAGTTTGCACCTTCCATGTCGGATGAATTTGATACTCATCTGATATGTCTACAACTCCCAAGTTACGACCGCTAAATAGCATTTGTTGCTAATGCGGCCTTATCAACCACAATTCTTTTTCTTCTTCTTCTTCTTTTTCAAAAGATGTTAATGTATGTACCTCATCGATTGAGCTAAACACATCCTTCAAAGCCAGCGTGAAAAGTTCTGGCGTGGTTCAATAGTTTAAGGAGATGTGACACTCCCTATCGAACCCCGCCATTCTATGTATATAACGTCTGTATTTTATCGTAAGTTTATTATCATAGTTGCATTATCAAAGATCTCCAAAGATCTCTCTCAGAGTTTTTCACATTGTCGTTGGTAAGAGAGCTTTGTAACTTTCAATACTCAGGGAGCTATCTCGGCGGTAACATAATTACTGATATAGCCATGCCGAATAAAATATCTAAGACATGAATCAAGAAAATTGAACATGAATCAAGAAACACATCACCAGTAAAATATTCAAGCATCAAGATACCAATCGCCTATCCGATTAGCCTCGTGAAATCTGGATGAGACACTAGACCGAATATACCAGATCAATAATACGAAAAACTGGAGAAATGGGTTCATCGTCATTTCCATTTCCATTCATTAGATAAAAACCTAATTATTTTTTTACGGTTATAGACCAATTCAAATGCTCCTTCAAAGTACCACTCTTAGAGCGAAAATGTTTTTTGTACAATCTGTGTATATTTAAATAAAGCAATCCACTGATCATGTAACATCCGCCATCTGGTAAATCTTTTAAATGTAACAAAATAATACTCGAAATACTTTACAAAAAATAATCGTTCCGAGTATATTTATCTAACCAAATACCGATTAAAAAATGTTTTCTTTTAATTACATTTCGATTTTTCACTATCGAGATATATATTTTTGTAAGGCAAACATCGACTGTAGATGAACGTGAAGGTTCCTCCGCGATTTCGAATGCCGTTCATAGCTTTCAGCAAGGTCATTGAAAAGTTTAGCAACATTCAGTAATTTGAAGGGAAATACTAGACAAGCTATACAAAGAAACAATAAACAACAATATTCTCATCGTTAAAAGCGTAGGTATAACGATTTGATAATTATTACTCAAGATAAACTTTAGGTCTTTCAAGATCGCACGATTAAGCCTGCGACATAATATGATTTCGTAATTATATTGAGATTAACTAAATACCGCAAAGTAATGTTACTTAGGAAATAACAGGCTAAGAAATGCGTCATTATTGCAAGTGATGTTACTCTTTCAGTGCATATTATCACCCTTAAAAACTAGGATTTAAACTACCGTTAGAGCTATATTCATCTAATTTTAAAAGCCTCAAGACAAAACTGACAAAACAAGAAGAATTATGGTAGTCGATTCAATCAATTCATTTTCAAAACATTTCTACTGGATAGTATAATTTACTTTATTAACTTCAACAGTTAACATAAAACGCATTATCGTGTGTCAAGAGAGAACTGTAATAGCAGCCTATAGGGTAGAGCAAGTGTCACATTATTGTTTTCTTTAGACGCGTTTTTTCGTGATATTTGTGGCCGCTTGGGTCTGGCTATTGTGTAGCGCAGTCATACAAGTTTCATTATAAATAAATAGAAGCTAAAAGAACACTTTGTTCAATTTATATGGAATATTGTATGTGTGGTGCAAAATGTGATAGAAACGTCGATTCGACACATCTACCCAATTGGAAATCTCTACGGGGAAGTTAGGCCAAATTTTAACGAGTGACTTGCACATCTTTCCCTTATATTATGAAATGTTTCATGACTTGTCGCCTAGAGACAATATTAAGGGATTAAAATACTGTAATGCCGTCATAAACCACTTCCATCAAATTGACAATTTTTATGCAAAATTAATAATTAAGGATGAGTATTTTTATGGTGATTTTTGACGGTAAAAATTTGCGTTAATAAGGTCCAAATCATACAGCAATTCAAGAACAACATCTTTGTTGAAATCACTGCATTAATGCCAGATATGTTAACAAAAATTATGAAAATTGTGTTTAAAAGGCTACAAAGTTGACTGACAAAAGACGTCTCACATTTGACTGACATAATTTCAAAAAATATAGTAATACACAAAACTTAAAGATGAAATAAACATAAAATAGAAAAAGAAATTCCAAAATTCTAAAAAAAAAATAAGATTATTTCTTTTAAAAGTCATAAATAGTTAAAATGGTAGCGTCATAATTGCGTCACCCGTTACTTAAAAATTGATTGATTTAAACCTGCCCAATACAAGACGCTAAACCTCCAAAATGCTCGACCAAATGTTTCAAATGATCCATTATCACCACCCTTTTCTGTGCTACGTATTCTGTATGTACCTTAATAAATAACACTGGCCTACATAACGTACAGCTTTCAAGATCCAATTGACCCAAGATCAAAAGCCAACCAACCACCAGTGCCTTTACCCCGACATTTGAGGGTTGGAAAATACATCGCAATTCCAGAAGAAACCCCACACCTCCCTGAACCTCCCTTTTTGAAAATAATTATGTTTTGAAAATAATGTCGTTCAAATGTATTCTTCAAGATAAGATAAAAATTAAAATTTAAACGGATTATCACTTATATAGGATGATTTTTTTAGTACGCCCGAGCATTCAAATAAAACAAAAAGCAACTTATGTTATTATTTTATGTGAAATATTATTCAATGGCATTAATGTTTGAAAACAATTCAGACAAATGTTCACCGCGGCTACTTCTGACAAAGCGCATTCTATCAACCCAATAGTCAAACATTTTTTCAAACAATGGGGGTCTTATGTCCGTAATTGTCCGAGTTATGTTGGCTCTTAAGACGTAAATGGTTGCTGCTTTATCGGCATAGTCCAAAGATTTAATATAATCCCAAAGAAAATAACAAGTCCATAGCCAATTAACAGGTCCATTCCTCGAAATGATTTTCTCACCGAATTCTTTCCTGAATAAATAGATTGTTGCGTTGGTTGTTTGACATGTGGAGTCGTCCTGTTGGAACCATATCTCCTCCAGATCAATAACATTCAAATTAGGAATTAAATAATCATTTTTCATTGCTCTGTAATGATTCTCATTAACGATCACTTGCTTTACAGCTTGGTTTGTATAGAAATACGACTCAATGATCACCGGCATACAATCCGCACCATATAGTGCCTTTTTCTAGATATAACGCTAATTGTTGGATCATTTGTGGATTATTTTCACTCCAAATTCGGAAATTTTATTTACTAGCGTAACCATTTATACAAAAATGAGCTTCGTCGCTGAACAAAATATTGCGGATAAATTCTGGGTCAAGTTGCAGTTGTAGTATATATATATATATATATATATATATATATATATATATATATATATATATATATATATATATATATATATATATATATATATATATATATATATATATATATATATATATATATATATATATATATATATATATATATATATATATATATATATATATATATATATATATATATATAATAGTACACAGTAAAACCGCAGATGTTTTAGGTAAAAATATTGCATTTTAACCCTAACTTATCCTAGTCCAAAAGTTAATAGTAACCAAGATAGATGGCGTTAAACTTAAAATTTTATTTTCAATTTTCGTCAATAATTTTCTTGAACGAAATTTGGTAGTGAGGGGTTTTTTAAGGTAAAAATGTATATATTTCGAATATATTTCGGGTGCTGCATCACTGCGAATAGTTCAGCACCGAGCTTGCGTAGGTGTTGATAACCTTAAACAAGATTTTGCTATTTAAATTTGTTATTAAAACTTGCCTTACTCTTTTGATGAATTGATAGGTAAGATCTTGTTTCATTAACCCATGACCAATTCGGTGTGGTTGCTTCAAGCCCAGATACTTCTTCAAGCCCAGGTATGTATCTACAGCACACATAATCTCAATTTTTTCTCCGTTTTTCGTCTCAAAAGCATTGTTCAGCAGTTTTCCTCCACTGATGTTTTATATACTCCAGTCCAAATTGCATTTATATATCACTGGAGAATTCTTCCACTATTCTTAACATCTGTTGCAGGTGACTATTGGATGAAGCAAATAATATTAGATCATCCATGTGCAGCAAATGCTTTAGCCTCATAACTTCAGCGTTGTTTTTTAAACCAAAACTATTGGTTTGACCATATTTTGGTCGAATTCAGTCGGTTCGAGAGTGGGTTCATTTTTTCGTCGTACCTTTCTTTATTTTCTGTTGCTGCAAACGCTTCACCCCCCGCTGTTACCTGTTGAATTGTCTCGGACACCCGGCACCCATATCTACATCATCCACGTCATCCACCATACTTCCGTCCCGAATTATGTACTTCAGGTAATTTCTGGCAGGTACAAGTTGGTCTTGTATTGTGCCAGTAAGAAACCTTCTGTTTCCGGAAACATCTGTCCGGCACTCAGCCATTAGTTCGACGCTAATATGTCGACTTGTTCCCGGTGACCTTATTCAAATGTCTCTCATGCAGAGGCTTTTCTCTAAACGATTGTAATGTTTCAAGTTCTGTTTTTGCATAAACTTGATCTTCGTTTAGCCGCAATGGTGTGGATCCATCAGTCGGGTATAGCTTTATGTAGCATAGACATTTCCGCCTGCTGCAAGAAATATTTCCGCAGATTTCCTATTTGTTACTCCAGATGTTACTATGTACCTTATCTTATTATTATTATTCCGCTTATCCTTAATGTGGAATCTCATCTCATGCTGGTCGATATTCCAATGTTAAGATGAAAAAGCAGTTTAGCTCCTCTGACCATAACATATTATTTTGCGAACAATGTGACACGTCTGCAAAAGCACGGCACGTTGTCCCACTATGGCAATCGATTTCGAGATACCCAGGCTCTCGAGGCTCTTTGAAAAACTCTTGCTTATCAAGATCGCCTTCGGCGAATATAACGAACGGCACTGCATCTACGTTACTCAGTTT
The DNA here is from genome assembly GCA_031761425.1 of Cosmopolites sordidus. Taxonomy (NCBI): domain Eukaryota; kingdom Metazoa; phylum Arthropoda; class Insecta; order Coleoptera; family Curculionidae; genus Cosmopolites; species Cosmopolites sordidus. The sequence goes on from JARFXV010001598.1 coordinate 103,898, forward strand.
TCACTGGTTCTTCAAGTCGTATGCTAGATCTTTATACTTTGCGGATTTTTCCATCTCGGTTTTTCTAATAAGAGAGCGGCACTGCGATGTCAATTATAAAAGCAATTTTCTCCTTTTTGTTGATTAGAACAATATTTGGCCTGTTATAATCAACCGTTCGATCAGTAGTTATTGATCTGTTCCAGTAAAGAATGGTATCGGATGATTCAAGTACAGGAGAAGGCGAGTACTTATAATATGGAGGTGCGCTTTCTAATAGCGAGTATTTTACTGCAATTTGCTGATGTATGATATTTACCAGCTGATTATGCCGTCGTAAATAAGCATTAGGAGCAAGGGCCGGGCAACCACCAATAAGGTGCTCAATTGTTTTCCCCATAGTACCGCATTTCCTGCACTTATCAACTACGTCCAAATGCCAACCAAATATATTCTTTTCATAATTCGTTGTTCTTGTTACCCTATCTTGAATAGATATTGCGAAACCTTCTGTTTTTATGTACCGTCCGTCGGTCAGCCATTTTAGAGACAATTGTTCGTCGACGGCGTCATCTTCGAGTGACTTGGGAAACCTTATTATATATTATTATTATTATTATTTAAAACTATTTTAACTATTTAATGACCCATCATATTAAATATTGACAATCAATACAAAACTTTAATAGTTACTAAATTTCCAGAGCGTCTGTATTTGTTTACCTTCTTTAACAAAAGTGTTACATTTCAAAAGCACAATTTAAAAGAGTGCAATGAACAATTTAAACGCAGATATCTAGAAAACGGTAACTCGGGGGGGCATTTGCAAGGTATACCTTATTTACGTAAAAAAGGTGGCCAAAATAATATTTTTACTAAAAATGCGAATACACAAAGGCGCAAAAAGTTTAGAAAAGTGTCGCAGACAGCGCCCTCTACAATATATATAAAAATTTTCGAGAAATTTAAATATTAACAAACATAACAAACCCTTACAACCAAATTTCGTTCAAGAAAGATACTATTTAAAACATTTATTGACGAAAATTTAAAATGGATTTATAACTTTAACACCCAGTATCTTGATTACTATTAACTTTTGGACTAAGATAAGTTGGATTAAATCGCAATATTTTTACTCAAAAAACCTGCAATTTTGCTGTGTACCATTAATTAGCGGACAACCTGTATATATATATATATATATATATATATATATATATATATATATATATATATATATATATATATATATATATATATGTATATATATATATATATATATATATATATACATATATATAGTGGTGTTTCTACACGGCAAATGTCCTTTCTTAATTAAAAGAAAATATTATTCCCAATTAGAAGAAATTATTAAATATCCATCTAATATCTAACGATCAAGACTCAGTTGTAAAACTACTACAGTTAACATGTTACCTTCGCTCCAGAACCACTTAGTTTTCCCACTAAATTGGAAAGATTCAATGGTAAAACAAATAACAATAATCAAAAACACAAATGAACCACTATTTTACGCGATATATCAACATTTAAATGCGATGCTTATATTATCAAGTCATACTAAAAATGCAAAAATGAATGAATTTCACTTCTTTTGTTTGGTATTGTACTGGGACATTTGAATTTGTAGTCCCCATTGGCAACGCTATTGTTTAAAAGTCAATGAAATTTTGTTTAAACAACTCTTCCGTAGTTCCGAAATTATTATATAATAATTTGTTTTCGAAATATAGCTATTATGTACCTGCCGGCTGAAAAATATGTGGTTTTTGGAATTCAGATATTTTTGTATTTGCTATACGGCCCATTAATATTATTTTTTTTAACAATCTATAATTAATTATAAAACCCTCGTATTATAAAAATCCGATTCAAGAAAAGAATTGCTTCTAACCATTAAGTGACTACTGAACTCACACTCGTACTGAACGTGCATCAATACTTTATTTACACTCCTCGTGCAGTAACAGTATTCGACAGAGAAAATATTTTAATTATTTTTCCTTTTTTTGGTCTTTTGCCCAGAATTTTAGTGATTAAAGAATCACTGGGTAAAAAAAACAAAACGAAAACAAATTTCTTAGTGATTCTTTTTCTGTAATAAATTTGGCTAACGAACAAAATATTAAAAAATACAAAGATTTTTAAAAATAAATACAAACTTTTGAACGTTAACCTTAACGGGAGGTCTTCTCCCGTTTTCAAAACGAATCTAAAAACTAAATTATACTCATTTCTATATATAATGAAAATATAGGAAGTAAATATAATTTGTGTATGTCAATAATACTTACATTGACATAATAGTTTTTAATGTCAGTGACATACTACTAAAATATATATATATATATATATATATATATATATATATATATATATATATATATATATATATATATATATCTATATATATAAAATATATATATATATATATATATATATATATATATATATATATATATATATATATATATATATCTATATATATATATATATATATATATATATATATATATATATATATATATATATATATATATATATATATATATATATATAGTCCAGTATACCTCGCCTAAGGTGACAGCTGCGAATATCCCAAAATAAGCAGCCCCGAACCAAGGCAAAAAGAAAGCTAAATCCACTTAGCGTCTGACTTGTATCAAGCGGCTGAGTGGTCAGCGTCTGTTCACCAGTGGTGCGGCTGATATTTAAATTCTGGAACTAACCCCTCCAGTCTTAACCTCTGAACCGTCATGGTTCAAACCTTTAATTCAAAGTACAAGATGAAGCGTTCTAGTAATTACAAAATTACCCCAGGAGGTAGACAATCCTCTGCCAGCTTTGCTGGTACAACCGGACTTTCGGATTCTGGGGCGTCCGGGCTTAAACACAAAATCTTTCAGAGGGAGTCGGAGACCTCTGGTCAACGTCTGAAACCGAAAATAAAAACTTTCTTTGGAACGGTAAATATCAATTCTCTCCTGCGTCCAGGAAAACTACACGAATTGGGGCGAACATTAAATCAGCAAAAAATCTAAATTTTAGCTTTGCAAGAAACCAGATTGATAGATGATAACACCTTGGAATTCGGCAACTACAGGCTTTTTAAAAGTAAAACGGACAAAAGAATACTCAAAAATACACCACATCTCGGTGTTGCTTTCGCTGTCTCAAGAAACATTCTTGGTTCTATAACAAATGTCCAGCCAGTAAATAATCGACTTATGACACTATCCCTCAAGTGTGCTAACAAAAACTATACATTAATCAATGCACACCTCCCAGTTAACGAACAAAATAAATCTAATCCTGAAAAAGTAAATAAGTCCTGGGAAATTCTGGAAAAGACTATCTCTAAAATTCCCTCTAACCATGTAAAAATCCTATTGGGTGATTTCAACGCCCAACTAGAGAAAGAAAAAAAGTACAGGAAAACAGTCGGCAGTTTTCCCGCTCATAAATGGACTAACCATAATGGTAGAAGATTGGTTGAACTATGTTCGCAGTTTAATCTAAAAATAATGTCAACCCATTTTAAGAAGAAAATAACAAAACAAAAGACCTGGAGGTGCCCAAACACGTACAGGGGTGAATTTCAAATTGACCATGTTGCCATTTCGTACCCCAATTATAAAGAGATTTTGAATGTTCAAGTCAGGAAAGGAGCAAATATAAACACGGATCACTACTTGACTAGAATCAAACTTAGCTTAAAACCTCGAAAACTTATTCAAAAAGGGCTGCTAATACGCAAGTTTGACCCAACGAAAATAAAACCAGCCCTAACAGAAAAGCTTGATAAACAACCTGCACACAACTGGCAAGAATTAAAACAAAAAATTATTAAAACAGCCTTAAAGTTGGTCCCTTTACAAAAACGTAGAAAACATCCGTGGTGGGATGAAGTTTGCGAGCAAGCACTATTAAGCCGAAGTAAAGCATTCAAAGATTGGAACAGTCAAAAAACAGCAATAAACTATAACATCTTTTTGGAAGTAAGAAAAGAAACATCGAAGCTAATTAGACAAACTAAAAGAAAATATGAAAACAATCAACTTAATGAAATAGAAAAAGATTTCCAAAAAAATAACACCCGAAACATTTAAAACTAAATTAACAGCCTATCAACCCCAAAGTCTTTGCTTCCAAAAGGAAAACGGACAATTAGCTCTAAATAACCAAGATAATTGCAAAGAACTTGCGAAATATTTTGAACAAATACTAAACTGTCCTGAGCCCTTAAACAAATTAGCAACACTAAACCCTAAACAAACAAACCCAGATTCATTACCACCGAATGAAGATGAAATAATTAGGCAAATCAAGCGGCTTAAAAATGACAAAACTTCTGGTGAAGATGGAATCACTGCTGAACTTTTGAAATCCGCTGGTCCAGATACAATCAAGGAAATAACCAAAATTCTACAAGAAGTTTGGCGAACCGAACGGATTCCGGAAGATTGGAAAGATGCTCTAATCCATCCACTATATAAGAAAGGAGATAGAACGGATGTAAACAACTATAGAGGGATATCTCTTCTCCCAGTTTGTTACAAGATTCTATCTCAATGTCTACTAGACAGAGCACAGGGACAGTTAGAACCTAACATTGGTGAATATCAAGCAGGTTTTCGACCGGGCAGATCCTGCCCTGAACAGATCCTGAATCTAAAGTTGATTCTAAGACATCAAAAACTGTACAATAAAAATCTCGTCTGTACATTTGTGGATTTCAAAAAAGCATATGATTCTATTGACCGCGAATCTTTATTCCGAATCTTGAAAGAACAAGGACTAGATCTGAAAACGTTGGCAATTATTAAAGCAACGTTAACTAACACGAGGTCAAAAGTTAAATTCATGGGTGACATCTCAGAACCCTTACAAATTAAAACTGGTGTGAGACAAGGGGATGGACTCTCGCCACTCTTATTTAACTGTGTTCTAGAAAAAGTAATACAGGAGTGGCGTGAAAAAAAGTCGGCACTGAATATTGACCAGCCCATTAAACTGGGGAGAACCAACATCAAAATTGATTTTCTGGCATTTGCTGATGATCTAGCAATTTTAGCTCAAGATGTATTAACGGCTCAAAAACAGATTGAAATCCTAAAAGAAACAGCAGAAAAGGTAGGACTCCAAATATCCTTTGAAAAGACACAATACATGACCTGCAACAGACTAAGAACACCATTTCTAAAAACAAAATATGGTAACATCAGACGAGTCTCTCAATTCAAATATTTGGGTGAAATAATCATGGAAAATGGGTTGGAAAAAGCGGCCAATAAGGGTAGATGTCAAAAAATGGATACGGCATTGAGACTTACACAAAATATTTACAACAAAAAATGCCTATCTAAAAACACAAAACTGAGACATTACAACACGGTTATTAAGCCAGAATGTCTATATGCTGCAGAAACGCTCATTTTGAATAGAAAGAGGGACATCGAGGACATTGAAAAGAAGGAAAGAAAAATCATAAGAAAAATCCTAGGCCCCAAACAAATAAATAGCACAACATTACAATACAACAACCATACAACCATACAACAACATATGCACAACAATACAACAACCGTTTTGTTTTTTTTTGTCTTTTACTAAGTGATTCTCTATTTAAATAAGAAGAGATATTTTTAATATTCTTTTGAGTTTTAGATCGTGGCAAAAAGCCCAAAAAAAATATATGAACACACCACAATCATTTAGACATTACTTAAAATATTTTATTCTCTGACTCTGTCAATATCTCATAATAACCAAACAAACAAAACCTATGTCATCATTTTCAGCAAAAGAATATACAAATGATTCCATTACCTTTCACCTAAACTTGAAAAAGAGCACCACTCTAAAAGATTAAATATCCATCAGTTTCACTTCTTTATTCTGTAATCTGGTTATGCAAATTTATTATAATATAGGCATATACTACTAAAAAGAAAAAGTTCGATACATAAACAAGATGATGTTTAAGCAATCATTTTGTTTTAATTTCAAACACGTTTTCACTTTTTATTTCACGCTGTTTTATCATAATTCTCACCTATCATTAATAGATGGAATGATCCACCCATTTATCCAGTAGATTATTGTATTGTAGAATATTTTATTTCGTATTGCTGATATTCATTGTAAACTCAAGAAGATTTGTCACTAAACACCTACTCACTTGTACATAATTTCTCGATGCGCGTTTCTTTAATCATGTTAGCAATATCAGGAATCATCTCCTTACCTATGCTATATTAATTATGGTTAGAATGATAGTTATACTATAGTTAGCAAAAGGCGCATCGAGAAGTAAAACACGTCATTTAAAGTTTAGTTGTAAATCTGTTTAGGTTTTGTCACCAAAGGTTCCAATACAAAAATTGATATCGAACTGACATAATGTTTATAGTCCCATATAGTAACCTGATCATTTTGCTGACTACTTCATAATTTTTCATTATAGATACTGCTTATCCTTGAATATGGTTTTTTTAACTATCCACTAATTTGTTTCTGCTTATAGCGGTTAAATTAATTAATTATTTAAACGAATAATTCAATTGATACTAATTAATCGATATCGTAATATGTCCTATGACGTATTCACAAATCTAAACTGATTAGTTTTGAACATCCGCTATAAATACCATTCAAGGTTGAAAATAACTGTGTCCCAAAATATCCATTGTCGGATTGTATAGCAAGCCAACACCCCCGTTGAAAGTTCATGTTTTAAACGCGAAATTGTTCTGTCTAAACCAAGCACCACACCAGACTGTAACTGAATAGAAGTAGAATAATATTACAGATATGTAATAAGGTCATCCACCACACCAAGGATCATCCACAAGAGTGTATTCATGAGGTTCGTGAGTGTGTGGCAGAAGTTGCAACCTTTTCGGTCGACCTTCTTCGGCCCACACTCTCCAAGTGTTCAACACTGTGTGAAAAGTCCTATTCATTCTTCTTCCAATTTCCCAAAAATATAATCCGGCCTCTCTTAGACACAATGCGGCCCCTCTCAAATTATGTCAACTGGCAAAAATTTGCACGTCTTCGCACTCTAGGTATGATAACTTTTTTAAAGAAATTAAATTGGAAAAAAACAAATCACTGTCAAATCGTAAAAGTTACTCAAATGATGTATCTTTAAGGAAAAAGTGACAGGGCCAATTTTTTTTTTAAGAACAAGTGCTTCGTTGCTATGACTGAAATTTTGATCATTTACTTCTAAGGTCAAGAAACAAGTATACAAAATATAATTAAAATACAAAAACTTTTACTGGGTGTTTCTTTTTCTATGTCACTTAGCATATTTTCAAAACATGATAACTTAGTTGATCGAATTTAATTTTAACAACTACTGAGTAAACATTGTTTAATTCAAATTAAAATGATAGAAATTTTCCAATCTTCTAGTACAGCATTTCGGAACATTTTAGTTTCCGAGACACATTTAATTTTGCATTTTTTTTTGGTGGCTTTTAGAACCCTTGTAAATAAATAACGGATCATCTTTAGGGTGTCCGAACTGCCGGTGGGAATCACTCTCAAATGAAATATGAGTTTGCACGGTTCTCTAATTCTTTAGTATAGTCTAGGAAATCATCATGAAACGTCTAACGTCAGAGCAACGCTTGCAAGTTGTTGAAATACATTAAAAAAATCAGTGTTCTTTGCGCCAAACTTGTAAAACACTTCCTGAATTTTATGTGGTACATAATCGCCCAACTGACCGATGTATTCGCCGAATTATCGACAAATTCGGAACGCATTTTACGCTGCTCGATATTAAGACAAAAAACTATGCGTTCCAAAGAAAATGTCGCTGCTGCTGCTGATAGTGTTGATGAAGATCCAAATTTATCAATTCGTCGCCCTTCTCAGGACGTTGGGATTTGTTATTCAAGTACGTCAAAAATTTTGCGTAAAGATCTTGGTCTGGTGCCTTGCAAAATACAGTTTGTTCAAGAACTCAAACTGCAAAATCATCGTTTGCTTCTTACGTTCGGTAAATAGGCTCAGAATCGTTTGCATCTAGACCCAGAATTTAACCACAAAATGTGCAGCGACGCAGCTCATTTTTGGCTAAATGGTTACGTTAATAAACAAAATTGCATTTAGAGTGATAATAAACTACATCTACCGTTGTATCCAGAAAAATGCACCGTATGATGCGGATTGTACGCTGGTGGTATCATTGGACCGTATTTCTTTAATCACCCTATAGTTCGATTATATTTTGTATTTTGTTCATGTCTCTGCTCTTCCTTTTATTGTTTAATGCTAGTCCCTCAGGGAGGCTTCTCTCAATGAAGAATCTAATGTATTAGTCCTTTACCCAACAATAAATATTCCCAAGTTCGAATATTAGTTTTTGGGCATATATCTTTATGAAACAGAGAAACGGGCAATTTGCTTAACAGCCTCCACTGCATTTTCAGCATCATAGTATTAGTAATCATAAATCAGTGGTACAGTGTACAAAGTGCGTTCATCGTTAAGGGTTATTACAAAAATAATGATAGCGTTGTGACAATCCAATGGTTATTTCGTCTTCAATTCACTATTAACCCATTAACCGTCATAATCTGGAATCATCTGAATCATCTGACACAGACTGAGAGTATATTAGGCTCAAGGCGTCCCCGTTTTCCCGTTGTCTATTGACCCAAATGATCTCAATGTACTTATCCCAAGTCACTTCTTAATTAACGATTTCAGGTAATTTCAGCAAGATAGAGCGGCTGCTCACACCACTAGGGTATCGATAAACGCCGTTAGATAATCATGTCATTTGCGCAGATAGAGACTTTTCTTAGTCATCAAGATCGGTAGATTTACGGCATGTGAGTAATTTTTATATTTATTAGCAGACCAAAATCTATGTTGAATCGCCACAAAATATCACGGAGTCAAAACTCAGGCCTTATCATAAAAAAATAAATCAAATAATATTTCTCTTCCCTAACGTAGCGTATTTCTATATATGTTTTAATCACTCGTTCCTCTGCCTCATAACAATGAGATTAACCACTTCAACCACTCATATAATTAAAAAGGCCATACTACGTAAATGGGACAGATATTATTACCATCAGTTATTATAATCTACCTTGTATTTTATACATGAACTGTGTTAATATCCCCTAGTAGCTCAAGCAATATGACATCATTCACAGAAAAAGGTAATACACATTCATTCAATTGCCTTTCACCTGTTCTTGACGCAAAGGAGCATCGTTATAAAAAATTCAGTATACATCAGCTTTCGTTTGAATATATCGATATCTAGTTATGCAAATGAACTTTAATGTAGGCGTATATCACCATAAAAAAACAAATCCAAAACAAAAACACGGGCATTGTTGTTTAAATATTGTGTATTTATAGAAGTTTCGTACGAGGCTTTTTTGCATTGTTGTATTTTTTTCGCGCTGGTTTACCATGATGTTTAGCACCTCAATGTCAAATCGACGACCGGCTCGGATTTGTGTCATAAGCAAATGATGTCACAACGTTTTGGAATGCGAGATATGTGGTAATTTATTTAATTCGAATTTGTGTTTGCGCAGTACGTGCCGTTTTTAATGTTTTGTTTGTGTTTTCAACGTTACTTTGAATTTGCTTTGACTACAATTATTGCGTTTTATCTCATACTTCAGACTATAAAATATGTTGTATGGAATGATTCAGAACTTATTGAATAACAATCATTGGCGACCGAAGAAAGTCCTCCTGAAAGAAACTCGTTCGTTTTAACTAATAGTATCACTACTTTTTCGGATTTATGTGAAGTGATAAAGGGACCACAAGAACTTATGAAAAATTTTCCAGCCTATGCTTAATTATTAATTTATAAGCTAATACATTTTTAGTGAAAATGTAGCTGTTCCATATACAGGGTGCGGCAGAAAGACCTTCCCCATTTGGAACTCTAATAAAAACCTAACCAACAAAGATGCAAAACAAACCTATATATTTCTAAAAAGTATGTACAACGCAGTTTTAAATAAACATGTTTTAAACATGACATCACTCAAGTGGCGGCCTCCATTATCGATATATTGATTGAGCCTCTCTCGGTAGCTTTCCATTACACGACGTAGCATTTCAGGGGGAATTGTCGCAATTTCTTGGGTTATCTCCTCCTTAAGTGCATTCAAAGTTTGTGGACAACGTTGGTATACCTTCGACTTAAGATAGCCCCGCAGAAAGAAGTCGCACGGGAACAAATCTGGAGAACGAGGAGGCCAGTCAATGTCGCGATGCAAGGAGATTACATGTCCAGGAAACAGTTGTCTTAAAATTTCAAGTGAACGACGAGATGTATGGGCTGTTGCGCCATCTTGCTGGCACCGCACATTTTCTTGCCCATGTTGATTATAAAGATCAGCCAATCTGGGCTGGAGAAAATTCTCCAGTAATGCGCAATAGCGATCAGAAGTCACAGTTGCAGTGACACCATTCTCTTCAAAAAAGTACGGACTCCAAATTCGGGAACAGCGCACCATATCGAAACCTTTGGGTTGTGGAATGGGCGTTGGTGAAGTTCTCGAGGATTACTGTTTGCCCAGTAACGGAAATTCTGTTTATTGACCATACCTGAGTTTCATCCGTAAAGATCAAAACGTTTCCGCGAGGAAGGTTTTGAAGCTGTTGGCACAAAGTTCTACTGGTTTCCCAATCCGTTTCAGACAATTCCTGTGTGACTGCAATTTTGTAAGGATGTATTTTGAGATCTCGGTGTAGAATTCTGCGAACACTTCGGTCAGATAACTGCAGCGCTGCCGCGAGTTTTCATTCAGATCGCCGGGGTGACTGCTCAACCGAAGCTCTGACAGCGGCCACATTTTCCGGTCCTGTTACGGTTCGAAGTCTGCCAGGAGGTTTATTTTTTAATGCCAAACCTGTCTCTCTAAAGTTTGACACCCAAACACCAATGGTTTTCTTGCCAGGAACGGGGTCATGTCGCCCAAGCGCGAAGCGGGTGCGAAAGGCACGCTGCGTCAATATCGGTGAACCGCCATTTCTAATGTACTCCTCGACGACGAATGCGCGGTGCACTCCCAACGAAGCCATGATGCAGACTGGTGAGTTTTCGCCTTATCAACTATTTCCCTTCACATTTTCCTATCTGCGATCTGTTCTCTCCATCTATCTGCTTTCAGTGTTCTTATATTTTTTTTCAAGTGTTGTTTCTACCTGATTCTGGGTCGCTCTCTTGGTCTGTTCTGTGCTGGTTTTCATGCTGTTATCTCTCTTATGGGTGTATTATTTTCTTTTCTCATTATGTGTCCGGACCACCTTATTTATGTTTTAATTGTTCTCACTATGTTTTTCTTTACCAATTTTTTGTTTGTTTTCGTTTGGTTTTGTTGGATTTCTGAACTGTTATTTTCCATTTTCTTTGCCCCCATAATTGTTCTTATTAATTTATGTTAAAAAATATTTATTGTAGTCTTCTTTTGCTGTCAGTATTATAGTTTCTGCGGCATATATTAGCATTGATTTTAATATTGTCTTGTATATTTTTTTGTTACAATATATCCCTTCTGAATCTTTTCGACGATGTCAAGTCTCTAATTTTTTTCTATCAATTATAACTCCAAGGTATTTAAATGTTTTCACTTCTTCGAATATATAAATTCCGAATTTCTCAACATTCTGTCATTTCTGCTGCATTTTAAGTCCCAATAGTACATATCTATGTTCTCTAGCAATTATTTCAGCATCATCCTGATATTCCACTATCTGTACTAGGTGTTTATTTAGGATTTCTACGTTTTCGATTTTCTTTATTATGTTATCCAGTACTATTATAAATAATAGTGCCGCTAACGCGTCTCTATGTTTAACTCCTTTTTTAATTTGTATGTCTTTGCTTCAGATTCATTCATTGCCATTCCTATCAATCGCCTTATCTTTCTGGGAATGTTGATGTTTTTAAAGTCTGCCATGAGTTCTCTGTTGATTTTATAGAAATTCTATTTAAGATGCGTGTGCTACCATGTTATGTTCATAAATCCTCCCCGCAAATTGTTTTAATATATGTATGGCATCGATCTTCCTTTTCTGAAACCGGATTGATAATTTCCTATTTGTTTTGCTGTATGTTTTTTTAGTTCTTTTATTATATTTGTAATTATCTTGTATGCCGTATCCAACAATAAAATTGTTGAAAGTCACCTTTCTTTGGTATCGCCATTATAATGCCTGTTCTCCATTCATCAAGAACGTTTTTGTCGTGACATATCCCTAAAATAAGTGCGTAAATCTTTTTGATGTGTTTTTTCCCCACCATGTATAATTAGTTCTGCGGAACATTTAATCTCATCCCGCTGCTCTTTTATTTTTTTTTATCGCTTGAGCAAATTCACCGAATTCGGGTTGTTTTGTATTCTCATCTTCTATCTCGTTCTCCTCCGCTTTTGAGTCTCTTGCCCACTGCTTTTTTCGTACATTTCTTTGAAATGTTTTTACTATAATTCTTTTATATTTCAATTGCTGGCTTCCTTCTTTTGCACTTATTTACATGTTTTAAGATTGCACACATATTTCGATCCTTCGTTTTCGTCTTCAATTTCATTTTTTTTTTTTTGTCATCCAATTATTTTTTTCTGTTATACAAACTTTGTTTGTATAACCAACGTGTATACCAACGTTTATATACCAACGTGTTCATTTTTATGATTTCTTTATATGGTTTATAACCTTTAGATTTTCAGGTTTTCGACCACGTTTTTCTTGCTACGTTTTGTCATTGTGTGTCCACCATGTTAATCAAGGAAAGTATTTAAATCCCCAAATTTGCTGCATATTTAATTTTAATGAACATGTTCCTGTAATATGATTTCTATGTTGAAACAGTCTCGTAGTATTCAATGATCTTCCAGATTCTCTTGTATATTTAGAATGACCATTAATATAGGTGTGGATGTTGATGTGTTAAGATACCATACATATTGTTTGCCCAATATTGTTGTCCCCATATTGTTTGTTTTAAAATTAGTTAAAAAACGTTATTTGACCTTATTTAAATAAATATTTTATATATTTAAACAATTTATAACGTTACACAGAATTTTAAGGAAAAACAAACAAATAACATGTTAAAAATTTCTCGAAGCATATTTCGCTCACCATATTTGCAAGGTGAGTAAATAAATTAATGAGACTAATGGCGTTGCGTTCGATCTGACAACACTGTTAGCTCCCCCTTTGAAGAAAAGGCAGACAAACATTTGATGCATCCTCGGTGCGAATTTAAACTCCCTAGCGTCACTTGGTGATCCGTAGTAATACTTTTTGTGAACCAGATTTTCCTAGTGGGTTCTAAAAATGTCTGACAACAATGTGAAACAATTTAAAAACGTGTTGGCTGTCAACTCTTGTTTCAGACTTGGACACAGTGCGGCTGAAATTCTAGTGCAACTTCAACAGTAGATGGAAACAGGTATTTTGTCAAGGGCCAAGCTTTTCAGGTGGTTTATGACTTTCCCAGAAGGCTGATTGAAGATCGGAACCTCGCAGCGGAAGGCATTTAACTGCAAGAAGTGATAAAAATGTACTTGGGATCATTAGGAACACCTAAGTGCAGCCCGCAGCTCTCTTATTCACCAGACTTTTTTCATGAAAATTCACCTCAAAGGAGACAATTTTGGAACATTGAGGACTATTCAAAACCCGTAACCGACCAGCTGAAGACGATTCCGGTATATCTCTTAATTCCAGAGTATCTGAGTTCCAGCACCTGTATGGCTTTCCAAGGCAACTACTTTGAAGGAAACAATATAGAATTGTAATTTTAATTGAGTTAAAAAATGATAAAAATCGGTCCCATTACTTTATTAACACACGTCGTACATATTTTTGATATTTTTTGAGTTTTAGATCGTGGCGAAAAACCCATGTAAAGAAAAAAATATTAAAATACAGCGTCGCTTGTTGTTAGTACTTAGATATATGACCCTCCAAGGAGAGACCAAGCTTGCGTGCTGCATTTCAATAGACAAGAGTGTAAAATCCAATAACACATTGCCCCTCAATAACACCAGTTCGTGGTTGGATAAGGTTAGATGTCTTCCGAGAGATATTTTACGTTATTCGCTCACCTGTCGGTAGGCTCCTTGAGAAACTTAAGATTAAGCACAAACCATTAGTTGATTGCCCAGGGAGATATTAATAGGAGTAAATCGATAGCTGATGGCCATGGTTTGGAGCCCACGTTAAGCTGTAGATCCATTCATTAAATAGTATCACTTATTGTTGCGCCTCTAATCATGAAATTTTAGATTTATACTCATGTAAAAAAGTCACAAAGAGCAATTATTTTGTAATGCTTTTTTTCATGATTTCCTTTCACTGTCGTCTTAGATTATACGTTTAATATTATGTTGTTAATAGTATCAATTGCTAAAAAATGATAATATATTAGTAAGTTAGGATTTTAACACAATACTATTGCGTAATGGCCAAAAACACTAAATAAACTCAATTAGTAAACACGAATAGATTTACCACTAAACACGAAATCACTTTTTCAAATTTCTTGGCGCACGTTTCGTTAAAAATGAAAGTTCATTAGAAAACAACTTTAGATATTCCACTATTAGATTGAATCATCTCCTGATGATGCTAACATGGTTAGCGAAACGTGCGACGAAAAGCTAAAAAATGATTTTGTGTTTAGTGGAAAATATATTTTAATGTAAAGTTTCACATCAAAAGTTTCAATAGAATTGATCTAAAGCATTCTAAATGTAAAGCGCCCTTTCATCCTAATCTTGGATTAGATCTCATTATTGATACCAATAAAAAATACCAGAAGCCAGTGTCAGTTAATACGAATTATTAAGACTTCAAATATATTCTATAGGATGAGCAACAGTTCCGAATATCAAAAAATTTAGAAAGCATTAAGGACACTTAATATTCATTACAGAAATGTTATACAATGGCGTATACGTTGGTCGTGCTCCTAAATTTGATTTCATTTACAACACAAATATTAAATGGTTAAAAACAATGGAACTTTAACATCATGCCTCCATTAAAGCACATGTCCAAATCTACAACATTTATCTATTTAATTAATTGCAAGATAAAATTGATTTTTGGCTATTTGAGAAAATTCACCTCTGACACCTGAGTGTTCCTATTTCTACCGATAATATAAATATTATTTAACACGTTCAGCATCTCGCGCCCTAGTTTATTCAAAAGATTGATAAATATGCGAATAACCTGCATATTTTCAAACTAAAAACCCAGCAATTCATTAATGATGTAACTGTTTATAAAACTACAAATACATTAAAATCTTTTCACATATGCAAATATAAACAAATAATACATTTATCTTATTACTCAATAGTAACGAATCTTTGTAATGCAGAATTTTAAATGAAATGAAATACTACTTTACTTTTACTTCTCAAAGAAATTTAACTAAAATGTTATAGTGTTAATAAGATACTCGATATCAAAGATTAACCGCATTGTTTCCAGAAAGAACCATATAATTTATCATAGTACAATCAGTAATTTTCTTTTACGTTTTTAGAACTGTTATACAAAAAATTATTTTGTATAACAGTTCTCACAGCCACACTGACATTGTTTTGCCACCCGGTTCACATAGTTCAACTTTCTTCAGAAAACATTAGGTTCGTAAAAGAACAAAATAAGCGACACGCAAAACATTAATTTTTGGCATAAAATAGTTTTCAAATGAACATTATGTTACGTTGATGCATAATTATAAGATATCAACATATCATGGTAATTAAAGAGTAGTAAGAGTAATCTCGACACGTTCACGAACAATATTTTCATCAAATTCTATATACATCCGTTCTTTTATATAATTCTGATAATTGGTCGTCCAATTATTACGAGAAAAAAAAATGGTTTTCTAGTCTAATTGATCATAGTCATATTCCATTAAATCAGACTGTTCATTTTTTGTTACTATAAAGGCAAGGAGAAACGCTAATCAGAAATTAATTGTACCATTGGATCATTTTGTGTGAAACACTAAATTCAAATAAATTTATCACTAAACACCATATCACTTTCTTTAACTTCTCGTCCAGCGTTTCGCTAACCATGTTAGCGTGGTTAGCAATTTTTGAGAAACCATCGTCGAGAAGTTAAAACAGTATATACTGCTTAGTAGTACATCTCTATTTTATTTGTACTACAAAAATATTCATTTCAACCATTTCAACATTATTCGTGAAATATTAATAATGTAAAATAAAATATATTTAATAACGATAAAGTAAAAACCTACATATAGTAAACTTTCAAAGCGCAACACAAAAATAATAAATCAACTCAAAACATATTAAAACTTGAAAGCAATATAAGCCAATACTCTTTATTTAGTTATGAAACAAATTCGAACAATGGTGATGGTGACAATATTACCAAAAAACGAATGATTCTTTTATGCAGAAGTAAAATTGTTGAGAAGAAAAGAAATGCCGTCTAATTCCAAAGTTACGGTCTGAAAGTCAATTGATTTAAGTTCAAGATAATGATAATTCATCGTTATAACAGTACTAACAAGATCAAGCGCAACTGCAGTTATATTGTCGACAATTAGATTACAGAGTTCAGTGATCACTCACGATGGAAACTGCAGCACCAAACAAGAAAAAAATATCAAAAATAAAACACCTTTGCAAATAACAAACTTGGAAAAGACATTGTCAAGAATTCCGAAAAAAATTCTCACAGTGTCATGGATAACATTCAAAACCTAATGCCTTCTTGTAAAACAATGACTACCTTAGATTAATTCAAAAAATACCAAAGTTACTTTATTCATATAGAGAATAGATGAGAAAGATAATTTTAGTAATAAGAATAATACTAAGGACCTAGAGGAAGATTCCCAATTTAATAATTATAGAATATAGAATAATATAGATTAATTTGGAAAATGTAATGAAAATTTCGATGCAAACAAAGATGAGAGTTGTTTTTACTCAGAATAAACCAACAGGCATACACTGCCTAGACTGTTTAAAAATAAGTCATATTTTAATAGAAACTACAATTAATTATCGACAAAATTATAACATAGTTAAAACAGAATATAAAGCTCAATAAATAATAGATCATGAAGTAACAATTTTCGGCTCAAAAAACCCGAAAATATTTCTAAAAACAGAAAAAAAAACTTTCAATATGTTGAATTCTTTTTATTATTATCTGTGACATACTACCAACGTCTCGGAATTGATTTTACTAATTTTGTTACATCACTTGGTATATTTGTTCACTCTGGGAGTAATCGTTCTTAAAGAATAAATATTTGTACATTTGATTTTCCTCATTTTCTTTGTACCACTAAAAGCCATGTTCTCAATAGGATTAATAGCCAGTGATTAAGGGAGGTTAATCAATGCTTCAGGGCGTTGTCTCGCTAGAATCTGAAGACATCATTAGTACCTAATTTAAAAGCGCTTTCCAACGCATTTTTTCGCAGTATGCGCTTTGTGTGTGTGTGTTTTGTGTAAATGTTTTCGAGGATTTAGGATCCTATCAATTATTATTAAATTTCCAATTCCAGGTCAGAATATTCTCACCATCATGATTTACTGTGAGAATGTTATCTCGAGGATCTAACGCCGTCTGATTTTTCTCTACACACTTTTAAGGTCATCGGGGTCAAATAAACAAAACCGCACATAGTAAATGAATTGTTTTCCAAAAATGTGAGGGTGATTTACGTACTTTTTAGCGAACAGTTTTGTCAACTGATGGTTTTCTTCTTGGCACTCCTCCCCTTACACCTGAAATTATGTAAATAATGCCTTACGATCCTAAGCGTGACGTCTACCCCAAAACAAGAAGCAATATGATTTCTTGAAATCATAAAATGTTTTCTAACATAATTTAATTTTTTCGCTGAGTTCTAGCTGATAGTGCTTTTCATCATCATATTCTCTTTACTTTTTCAATGGAGCCAGTTATTTCATATTCTTTTCACTATATAATGTACTGAAGATAAATGTTGCTTAAAATTTTTGCCGCAGTTTTATGCCACTTCTTTTCAAATGCATTCATTATTATTAGAGCATCAATATTCAACACTCACTTTGCAACTAGTTAAGATAAATTACATTTGTTTGTTTTTGTGTATTTTTGTTTTTTATTACCTCTAAAGTGAATTAAATAAACAAAACCAATTATTAAAACACTTTTTTCTCATGAAAAATCGATACTTCCTTAACCACTTTTTAAAAAGCTTTATATTCTGCTTATTAATATAATTGGTGTTGATATAAAATAACCATGTAATGCAGTTAAAATAAAGAAAATTGGAAAATATCTGTTCAAGTAAGTTTTCCCCTACTAAAATAAATAAAAAAACAATACTACGCACCTCTCTTTACGACCCTAACAACCTTATATTTTTTCTGTTTCACCATTTCGTATCGTTGCAATCCCGTTTAACATAAAAAACAGAAATTGTTTTTTTTTCAAAAAGTTCCCATCCGGGCTCTGTCAACACGAGAAAACGTCGATTTTCGATAAAGCGAGCGCGCACACATCGCAAAAAAATCGTCTTACGCGTGAATCTACCGCGAAACGAGTGCTTTCGAAACCCACGAAAAAATCTCCTCTGGCATCATGGCACAGTGTTCCGTCTCTTTCCCACTTGCCGTAAACCATTAACTATTAGCGAATAAATATTTATAAAACTGGTAGTAAAAATTGATGGTGAATCATGCAGATGGAGATTCGTGAGTCTGATCTAAGAATCGAGCTGAAGGTCTATTCTCTACATGGTGCGCCAGCTCGAGAAAAGCATCGACGAACTTAAACTGATGGCCGCGACGAAAAATAGACCTTTGTCGGGTGGGGCAATGCGATGTAAAGCGTGCCATTCTGTATACTACGTTCAACTATCTGGGTAATTTATTAATTAGGACGGCATTATATCATCATAGCGTCAAGATCAGTTTTTTTTGTTCATTTTAATTTTATTTAGGTATATATATGACCTTAAATGTCTTTAAACAATGTTACTATATATGAAAGAGCAATAAACAAAATCTTGATGTTCAGAGAATGTTGCGCTGGAGATATTATTGTGCAAATGTAACTATATATTTTCATTTGAAAAATTTATATTTATAAACTAAGCCAAGTGTATGTTATTCTTTTCGGTTAAGCAAATAAATTCGATTAAAATATTTAAATTTTATTGGATATATAGAAATTAATAATTGCTTCAATAATTCAAAAATTACATCGTCGATATTTTCATTGTAACTGTTTTTTTTATTATCCTTTGGAATAGAACGCTTTTGCTTTTAATGAATACATTTTAATACCATACACTGATGAATTTTTCCAGCATTTTTTTTTTATCTACCGTTCTGATATTACCACTGTTCAGCAAGGTCAATGCAGCTGCTGCTATCTAAATGATCATATTCAAAGTATCAGTAGGCATGACATCAGCAAAGAAACAAGATTACCAAAAATATATAATAACGACAATGTTAAAATGAGCAACTATTAAAATAATACACAGGAAATAGTAGGATTTGACACGTAAAGAATATATCGACAAATGAAAATTATTGAGGAGCAATGGAAAATATAAAACAGAAAATAGCACAACCATCTTTTAAACTGCTTTTAAAACACCCGACGGGTATCGTTTTCTTCAAATAGGGGTCGAGAAGAGTAAAGAAAAAAACCTTCAAATCAGTTTATTTTTAATTAGTAAAATAATGAAAAATATGTCACTATCAGACCCGTCAACAATCATCATCCAAACAAAATGTAGACACATTACTAAAGCAAATAGAATTCCATCGCACGTCATATTTAGTTCTGGCTCGGCAGCATTCAAGGCGACGCGTCTTGTAGTTCGCTATAAAAAGAAGCATCTAATAAGCATATAATCCAAAAAGCATCCATCAATTCCCATCGCAGGAAATTCTTATCGATTAACTATCATTAGGGAAACAATCGTACTTGTAGCGCCACAATAGCAACGAGCACTTAACGGACATTTTCATACCACACAAACTGGAGGCATTATAGCACTTAATACATTTTAGCATACAAAAAATATTTCACATCAATTCTTCTATTGGAATCTTTGGTGTAAAACATACAAGTCGATCTAATTTACTACTAAACATTAATCAACTTTTTTTTAATCTTCTCAACTCGCGAATAACTCACCATGTTATCATCATCAGGAGATGATTAAATCTGAAGTATCAAGCTTAAATCGTCTCCTGATGATGCTAATATCGTTAGTGAAGTTATTTGGTGTTAGTAGTAAATATCTTCGAGTTTAACCTCACAATATTATAAAAACAAATATAAACATGCCGAAAGGGTCATTAGTTAATGTGTTCAATATTTGCTATATACTGGGTCTGATTGAAGTATGTATAATAGGTGTAACAACAATTACACAAGTACAAACATTTTAAAAATTATAACTCAGAATGGACGTCTAAAATTAACAAAACCTACAAAAGCTCGCCTAAAATTCAGAAGTTAACAATATGGTATAAATATATGTGTTATATTTGAATAATATTTATGAAGAAATCACATGGGCATAGAGGCAACAAAATGTCACTTTGACTAAAAAATATCTTATAGAAATATACATTAATTTATAAGAAAATATACATTAATTTATTAGTCGAAGTATATATGGTTGTTATTAATAAGGGTTAAAAAAACTTCAAAAATGTAGAATTATACATCAGGAATTATCGATTATTGCTAATTAGAATTGAAAAAAGACGCAATACCACAATTGTACGAAATTTTGTGCATATAGAATTCATGTAGAATTGCTTAATCTATCATTGAAATTAAGGTTGCATACACATTTATGTTGTTTTTATACCAGTAAAGTTGCTCGTGCATATTGAAATAGGAGGCGAAAAAGTTCCATGGGACACCAAAGTCAAATTCTTGGGAATGAATCTTGACATACTGCTCAACTATATGAAACATGGGCAACAGCACAGCATCTTTTAAGACTTGCTTTTGCCGAAGATCGATGGCAGGTAAATGCACCATATACGAAATCAACAGAAAATTAACCAGAAAACTGGAAACTGCTACAAGTTTTTTGGAAAGAAAAGAGGTACTCACTCAAACGAAAAATTAAGAAGCTTCATCGACAATGATCCGTACGAGCTCCGAAAAAGAACGGAATATTTCACATGCTGCAGCTATTAAAAGAAATATTTTGAAATTTCAGGAAATTATTCTTTATATCGCTAGATAAATATAGAAGTAGGAATAAGTAGTCACAACACCGGTTGTCGAGATATCATGCTAAAATAAAACAAAGGTTTATTTATTTTATTCCTAGATCCGAAAACACCATCTCAAGAGAAATGCGTTTTGTTTAAACTCTTTGGTTACGTTTTGAAGATTTTTCTCATCATTATAAGAAAAATTCTTAAAAATGCATTTAAAATAGCAAGGGTCCTTGGTGAAAAGTCCTCCAAATTCCAATCAGAATTCAACTGCCGAATAAAGGAATGTTAGAAAGAATATAATATATATTACAATAAGCAAACAGAAAAATGCGTTTCCTTCAAATGAATAATACTATTAATGAATAAACGACAATTTGATATATGAAGTCAACTCAAGTAAAAAATATGACAAACTATTTTTAAGAAATAGAAACAGCTTTTTGTAGATCAGTAAATCTGTAAACATATTGCATAGTTGCTGTTTTACTCAGAGCAAATTCTAAAAACTATTATGGTGGGGGGGACAACAATAACAACACATCTAATTGAAATAAAATGGAAATAACATTATCAAATCAAATCAAGCTGTGATGATATTACTGCTATCTATCCAAAAAGCCCTTTAGTATTTTAAGTAGAGCAATTTTTAAAACTTTTGTTCATCGATAAACTTTAAATATTCTTGATGAGCGTTAGCTAGCAGTTTAAATCAAAAACAAAAATTTTCTGACTGAGAAAAGCGTTCAAAGGAGATATAGAAACTGAAAGCTGCACCTTGAATACATAAGGCCAATTATTAGGACAACAAATTAAGTAAATTTTGTGTAAATACTAGTGCATAAAGCTCACCTGGAGAAATCATATTTTAGAAACAGCAATAAAATACCCATAAAGCAAAATGTACTATGAACCGATCATTGAAATTGAAGTCATTGAAAGCTGCACCTTGAATATATAAGGCCAATTATTAAGACAACAAATTAAGTAAATTTTGTGTAAATACTAGTGCATAAAGCTCACCTGGACAAATCATATTTTAGAAACAGCAATAAAATACCCATAAAGCAAAATGTACTATGAACCGATCATTGAAATTGAAGTCATTGAAAGCTGCACCTTGAATACATAAGGCCAATTATTAAGACAACAAATTAAGTAAATTTTGTGTAAATACTAGTGCATAAAGCTCACCTGGAAAAATCATATTTTAGAAACAGCAATAAAATACCCATAAAGCAAAATGTACTATGAACCAATCATTGAAATTGAAGTCATTGAAAGCTGCACCTTGAATACATAAGGCCAATTGTTAAGACAACAAATTAAGTAAATTTTGTGTAAATACTAGTGCATAAAGCTCACCTGGAGAAATCATATTTTAGAAACAGCAATAAAATACCCATAAAGCAAAATGTACTATAAACCGATCATTGAAATTGAAGTCATTGAAAGCTGCACCTTGAATACATAAGGCCAATAAAGCAAAGGACCGATAAAGCAAAATGTGCTATGATTCTACGATAAATGTAGAAAAAAATCAAGTAATGATAATTAAAATCAGAGCAAGGCCGCAATTGGCATACTGCTCATCTACATCGGAGAAATATCAAAATCGCCTTTTAGAATATTAGCTTTTGCCGAAGACAGATGACAGGCAAATGCACCACCATATGAAACCAACAGAAAATTACACAGAAACTTGAACTGGAAACTGCAGCAAATTTTTTTGGAAAGAAAAGAAACTCAATCAAACGAGAAGCTTATCCATTAAGCCTCTTAAACAAAATTAAGAGGCTTAATGGACCATGATCCGTATGAACTCTGGAACAGAACGAAACATTTCACATGCTGCAGCTATTAAAATAAATATTTTGATATTTCAGGATATGATTCTTTATATCGCTAGATAAATATAGGAGTAGGAATAAGTAGTCACAACACAGGTTGTCGAGATTTCTTTGCTAAAATCGAACGAATAAAGGTTTATTTATTTTCTTTCTAGACCCGAAAACACTATCCCAACGGAAAACATGTTCTGTGTAAACTCTTTGCTTATTTTTCCTATCATTACGAAAAAAAGGCTTAAAAATGCATTACAAATACCAAGAGACCTTGGTGAAATCTTCACCAGATTCCAACCAGAATTCAACTACTGAACAAAAGAATATTTGAATATGCAAACAGAATGATGCGTTTCCTTCAAGTGGATAATACTATTAATGAATAAACCACAATTTAATCTATGAAGTCAATAAACTGTTTCTAAGAAATCGAAACAACTTTTTATATCGTTAATGAATCAGTAAATCTGTGAACATATTGCATAGTTATTAATTGACTCAGAGCAAATTCTAAAAATTATTATAATGAGGGGGCAATAACAGCACATCTAATTGAAATAAAACGGAAACAACATTATTTATAATTATACTCAAATCAAACTGTGATGAGATTATTGTTACCTATTCAAAACTCTCTTTAGTATTTTAAATAGTGTAATTTTTAGAACTTTTGTACACCGACAAACTTTAAATATTTTGGATGCGCTTCAGCTAGCAAGTCAGCTAACAGTGCAGCTGCAGTGCACATAATCCATATTTTCCTAGCAGGAAATCGTGTGACCTTTTTATTTCCTGAATAATCTTTTTTCCATATTTTCGAATGTTAGAATCAAGTAAGTTAATTAAAATGAACTATTGCTCATAGAAACTATCAATTTCAAAACTAAGTACATAGAATATATTTATATCTTTAACTGCTATGATAATATATTGTCATCATAAAGTAACTATAATAATTCTATGAGATGCAGTTAATGTTTTCACTAATACTACAACAAATTCAACTAAATACTTACCACCCTCTTCTTCTGAATCTGAAATAAAAGTTTCCTGCATCGCTTCAGGAGCTTGCACTTTGTATTTTTCCTCTATAGTTGTCGTGGTAGTTGTGGTAATATTTGTTACTGTTGTAACCACTTTTAGAGTTTCTATAACTGTAATATAGCCCAATTTTTGGGCAATATTCAATGGAGTTTGACCATTCTATGAGAGAAAAGTAATAAATACATATTCAGAATCTAAAATTGAAACATTTTACCGATGTTACCGCATCAGGATCTGCTTTACTTTCTAAAAGGATGTTAACAATATTCGTGTGGCCCTGTTGAGCAGCCTGGTGAAGAGGAGTGTAACCGAGTGAAGTAGAACTTTGTACGTTGGCTCCGTTTTTCAAAAGGAACCTCACCATATTAGTCTGGCCATAATGGCAAGCAATATGGAGTGGGGTATAGCCTGCTTTAGTTGCTGAGTCAACATGAGCTCCATTTTTGACAAGGATTTCTGCCACTGGAACTCGATCTTCTTGAGCACATAGATGCAGAGGCGCTAATCCATTCTAAATAAAATATATTTTGCATAATATAATTAAATTAGAGATTTAATGTTAAATTTACCTTCGCTTCGTGATTAGGCTCAGCTTTGTGTTCTAACAACAACGAAGACATATCTGTGTGACCCTCTTGCGCACTGAGATGTAAAGGAGTAAAGCCAGCTTTTGATTCTGCATTAGGATGCGCACCATATTCTAAAAGAGTATTTGCAATATCCATTTGATTTTTCCTGGCAGCGATATGAAGAGGTGTATGACCATTTTTAGCTGCAATATATTGTGTTGTAAATACCTAACATAGGTCCATAATGTATCTATACCTGTTGCATGAGGAGATGCTCCTTTGTCCAGAAGCAATAGTGCCACGTTTTGATGGTCATAATGTGACGCTACGTGTAATGGTGTAACTCCATTTTTACCTTGTGCATCAACTGGTGCTTCTTTTTGTAGCAACAGTTTTGCTACTTTGAGATTTCCATATTTGGATGCCAAATGGAGGGGTGTAAATCCCTTCTTTGTCGTAGCATTGATTGATGCACCATGGTCAATTAAGACACCAACCACCTTAAAGCAGTAAATAACGTTCCTACTTTTTAATTAAACACAAAATACAAACTAATTTAATTCCAGAATTTTATTTTGTTATTAACTATCAACCAAGTAAGCCGAAACAACGCCGCTTTCATAAGTATTTTTTTTCTCTAAACATTTATATATATATTATACCATAAAGGAAATTCTTTAACAGTGAGTATATTTTATGAGCTTATACTATAATTTAAACGGTTAATTAATGAGGTCATCAAATAATATGTTACGAGGAGACGATGTTCCAGTTTTCCACGCTCATTGATTTTTAAAGTGAGAGGTGCACGTCAAAGCTAGGTGTGAAATAAAAGAGTGCAAAATTTGGAAAATAGAAATGTTTATTGAAAACAGAGACAAGGAAAAACTTTAACAATATATCAATAAACATCTACGAACAACAATCACAACCATGTAATGATGAATCACTTAATATCGGGGAATGTGTTTAAATGCACTTAGTTTACCAATATGTTCCAATTTTAACAACTTTTCTAAATCCGAATACAAAATTAACAAGCCCAAAAATGTTATATTAAATATTCTCGTGATTTGGAGTAAAATATCTCGACAAAATTCATAAAGCTTATAACACTCTTAATCAAAAATTCTTTTACCTCATCTTGTCCTTCCTTTGCTGCAATATGAAGCGCTGTATACATATCCTTGGTGGTATTATCTACTTTAGCACCATGTTGAAGTAGAAGCATCACAATATCAACGTTTCCGAGTCTTGAGGCGATGTGGAGGGGAGTTTGTTGTTCTCGGGCTCTTGCATCAACTTGAGCTCCATTTCGTAAAAGAATTCGTATAATATCAGTCTGAAAAAGATGTCAAAGCCATGACTTAGTTATTATATATATTTGAATAAAAAATTTGTCGTAAGATATACTACAGCTCAGTTTTTAAAGAAATATGTACAGGGTTTTCCATTAAAAAAGTGCCAGAACTTTAAAATGTTACACAATGGTAACTATAAATAATAATCCAGAATGTTTTTCCTTGAAAAGCAAATAATGGATGGCATAATATTTTTAAAACAATGTCGTTTAAATTTTCCCTTCGACTCAATTGTCTATTAATGAATGTTTCCTTGAAGGTGAAGAATTATTGGGGGTTTATTTCTGTTAACCAGAGATTTAACATAACCCCAAAAAGAATAATCCAAGCCCGTGCTCTCGGTGGCTAGTTAACATTTCCATTTCGCGAAATAATGCGTCCAGAAAACTTTTCTTACAATAAATCAATTGTCTGGCGAGATGTGTGACAAGTAGCACCATTTGGTTAAAAGAGAACGTTGCTATATCTACATTTATCAGTTCAGGCCAAAGATGGTTCACCATTAACCATTCAAAATGCATTCGCGCGATTTCCATAATGGCACCAAACAGTGACTTTCTGAGGACCAAAAAGTAACTCCTGTAGTTATACCATATTTACTCACAGACCCAAGCCAGAAGTGTACTTCGTCAGAAAATATTATGTTTCCCCAAAATAAGGGTCACCTTCCAACTGCTCTAGGGCCCAATTCGTATATCGTGATATTTCCATAATGAATTGATAGAATGTACTAAAGACATCAGTCTATAAGTGACATTTACATTTGAAACAGTGTTGCCGCTGTTAAGTTTCAAATTTCTGACACTCTTATTAGAAAACTCTTTATCAACTAAATTGACAAAATAATATTAATTACCTGATTCGCTCTTGCTGCAAGATGTAAAGGTGTTTCTCCTCTGATCGTGGGCGCATCTGGATTAGCATCGTGTTGAAGTAAATAGATAACAATATTCATGCATCCCATAAAGCTGGCTACATGAAGTGGTGTAAGACCCGACTCCGTCGTAGCACCAATGCCTACAAAAGTGAAGTAAGATTCATGTAAATATCGAAAAACGCTTTGGAAATATCGGATTCAGATGGGATGTACTTACTGGCTCCATGTTTGAGTAATAATTCAACAACTTTTATTCTATTTTTCTTACAAGCTATATGGAGTGGTGTAAATCCGTTTAAGGCTCTGGCATTAGCATCAGCTTGTCTAAAGTCAAGTATAGTTAAAGTATTTTTGATGCACGAAATATGGTAGATATATTACCTATCAAGAAGCAGTTTAGCCACTCTCACGTGACCGCAATGGGCAGCTACATGAAGAGCTGTTAAATAATCAACGGTGACTTCATCAACAGGTGCTCGATGGTATAAAAGTATTCTGGCAGCATCTACGTGATCTCCTTGAGCTGCCATGTGCAAAGGTGCTAGACCGTTCTAAAGAGAAAAAGATTAATTTCAACAAATTCACATATTTAGCAAAACTTACTTTCGTTTTTGAACTGATCGGAGCTCCTTTCTCTAACAGCATATCGACAACTTGCTCGTGTCCACTCCTCGCTGCACAATGTAGAGGTGTCAAACCGTCTCTGGTTTTTGCTTCAATGGACGCACCATTTTCCAAAAGTAAAGCGACCATGTTGGTTTTTCCTGATAAATATATCAATTAGTTTTAGATGACTTTGACGTGGTATAAAAATCTAATAAATACCCCATTTTGCTGCCACATGAAGGGGTGTGATGTTATGTTTAGCTGCATAGTTAACATCGGCTCCTTTCTGTATTAATAAATTTGCGATTTGTTGATTGCCATAGTGGGAAGCGATATGAAGAGGTGTGAAGCCTGATTTTGATGTGACATCAGGATTATGTTCATTCTAAATGAAAATAATATACAAACATCATTATAAAGAGGATAGACCACAAGGTGTACAGATGAGGTAATGAGACGGGCGTCGAAGCGTTCGATCTGGCAACACTGTTGGCTTCCCTTTTGACTTCCCAAGCAATTTCGAATAACGGTGAGCTGTCAAGTTTTTTCCAGACATTTTTCTAGTTTTTCCAGTGTTTTATCAAGGGCGCCGGTTTTCAGACTGTTTAAGGTATTCCCAGAAGACCGAGACTCGATTGAAGCTGAACTTCGTAGCGAAAGGCCTTCAACTGCTAGGCGTAATGAAAATATCCACATAATTCGGGATTTTGTGCGTTCTAATCATCCGGCTGGGGGTTAGAATGATCGGAAAATAGTTGAAGTTGACAGTCCTTCAACAAATTTTCAGAAATGGAAATGAAAAAATCTGCGCGAAAATGTTTCCCTAAAACCTTTCGCAGGATCAAAAGGACAACAGGAGGAAAATATGCCTTGACTTTTTCGGGCGGATTGAAAATAACCCTCATTTAGGTGTGATATAAAACTTGAAAGCATACCGTTGCTCGAAAATGTCGTCATTCATTTGATCATATATTGGTACGCATCAGATATTGGTCATGTCCCCTTCAACAAGGAAGCTAACAGTGATATCAAATGGAATGCTACAACACCCGTCTCATTAGTTTATTTACACATCTCATATTTATAGAATTAATTAGAAGACATCTGACCTTACCTGGCTTTATTATAAACACAGAAGTTAAATAATTAGTTAATTTTACAAAATTGTTGTTGCTTATGAATTGTCCTTTTATAGTATGGATTATTGTAAAAACATTTTGGTCCGATGCAATTGCAGGAAGCAATAGTTCAAAGTCATAGAAATGAATAGAAAAATGTATGAAGCAGAAAGTGAAGGTACAGTCTCAATTCAGAAAACGTAAAAGTGATTTAATGCCTTGAATGCAACATAAAGCAACCTGGAAACCCCAGTCATGATGCGACCTGTCGCAATGACTTGCAGCAAATAAATGAATGTGATTCAGTAATGCCAACAAGTAAAATCCTGAATTAGATTAAACTCAGGGCGAATGGTAGAATCCGCCAAAAGTAGGATATATAAAGAAATATTAAAAATAAAAAGAAGTCAAATGAATAAACTTTATAAATCAGGAGTTTGTTTAATTGAGTTCAATTCGGGTCCAAAGGTCTTTGTTGGACAAACATGAAGGTATTTTTCCACTAAGCTCAAAGAACATAAAAAAAAATAAGTTAAGGAACGATTTAATTCTCATTTTGGTAACCTCGTAATGTTAGAAAATTACACTTTCAACAATAATTTTAAAATGTTACATAGTCCAGATAAATAAATCTAAATAGAGAACTAAATCTCTTAGAGAACCTAGAAATAAATAATAATAGAATTTTGCTAAATGACCAGGTAGATTTGAATGGATCATCCTTAACTCAAAGAAATTTACTACTAAATACCTAATCACTTTACGATTCACGGTTGTTAAATTTATATTGTACATCTAGACATTGGAACTCCCCATCATCATTTGTATTATTAGGTCGATGGGTAGTTTAGGTGGTACTTCTTTTTTTTCTGTTAGTTTAATATAGTTCCTATTTTTCGAAACAACTGTAACGTATACAAATTTTAATTATAGTGGAAATTTAGATATAAATCTTAATTTGCTTATTTAAAATGAATTTCTATCAAGTATCGACTTCTCAGTCAAACATATTGTGGTAAGCATTAATTTAATTAAACGAATGAATTTATAGACCTTAATATTTAAATCAGCACTGATCCATGGAAATATTCATATTAACAAAATTCCATTGTTCGTTCTCTTTGAATAACTTTCGCTCATACCGTAAAGATTATTGTATCGAACTTCATGATAAACAAATTAGGAAATTACCTCTAATAATAATTTGGCGGCCTTTACATCGTCTTTTTTGGCAGCAATATGCAACGCGGGCAGTCTGACCTTCCCTCTGGTGTCATTTTCCAACAACACCGTCACCACTTTGTCGTGTCCTTGTTGCATAGCAACGGCCAGTGGTGTAAATCCATCCTGTAATCAAAAAATCATTAATAAATTAAAATCAACATATTCCTTTTGCCTCCTACTTCTGTTGATAGACTTTGATTTGCGCCATTGGCCAATAAATATCTGACAACGTTATCATGATTTTCTTGAGCGGCCATATAAAGCGGCGTGAAGCCATTTTGACTTTGTACATTAACAGTAGCGCCATGCTGAACCAGGAGCTTAACAACTTCCTCCTGTCCAGCCAAGGAAGCTATGTGAAGTGCGGTATTGCCTTTTTTCGTCGCGGCATCGACGACAGCTCCTCTCCTGAGAAGCTCTTTAACTATTTCTACGTGACCATCTTTGGAAGCGAGATGAAGAGCATTCAAACCATTCTGAAAAGAAAATAGTAGATTAGTTGACGAAGGAAGAAACTGAAATGGAGAACTTACAGCATTGCTAGTATTGATATCGATATTTGATTTTAAATGTTCGAGAACTTTATCGAGTTGACCGTTTCGCGCTGCGCGCAAGAAGGACGTATTTCCGTCAGACTGAAACAAAGAGAAAAAAACCATATTACATAAATTAAATAATGTACATTGATTCGCAAATATTAGTAACATATTATCTATTAGCTCGGTGCATATTTGTAATTCTTAATTAATAAAATATTTTTCATTTTATTTGAAAGATAAAAGTTCCATACAACAAGGGTAAAGCAACTAAAGGTTTCTGCAAAAAAAGCTTGCAAGGTTGTTAAATAGCCAATCGAAAAGCTATGATAAGAATTATCATTTTAGGCAAATAAGTGTAAAGACATATTTGGCGAATAATAAATGGTTATTATTTAACGCATAAAATACAAATAAACTAACGAATATTGTTAAACAAATTAAGAATCAGCCAGTGAGAACGTAGTATTGACTAATTGAAATAATTCCCACATGTTGGTTGACTAAAATTATTTCACTGTGTGTAGTTATATTCCTATTAAAATCAAAACTCTATTCTGTATGCGAATATAATGATATGCTTCTTATTTACAGAGAAGCAGCAACCGGATTAAAAATATACCAAATCTTTTTCAGCGTGTTCGCAAAAATAGGCCAGATCCATGCCAGGCTTCCATAGGCTCAAATGATGGATAGTTTGAAGGTTTAATATAATAAAGCAATAAATCATGTGTTTCTTAATGTGACGTGAATCGTTTAAAACGTGTTATGGTGTGAAAAATGTGTGCTAGTGGTTTTAACTTAACATTAAACGACTTTAATGTGTAAGTTTTTTCTTTTTTTTCGTCAAAAACACCAACTTTATTCCGAAACTTATGGCATAAACAGCCATAACAATATTCCATTATAATTTCAAATAATACCTTCAGAGAACATTGAAACAAAAAACTAAAGTTTCCTAACGATGTTGTCTATTTAAGGAAAATAATATAGTGTTTTGCGCAGAAATAGAATATATAATTCAAGGTGGTCTACAAGAAACGGACGTTTTATAAAGAAACATTACTTAAATCAAGCAATTATTTTCGTTATGAAAATTAGTTATTAATATAAGTGCGAAGCCTAGTATCATTCAAATGATGATATTTTTTATGGACAAATGTTTAAAACAGTACTCGAAGGTTTGCACGTGATATTCTTCTACTTTTTCGATTTCGTCAATTCGAGGCACACGCATGATTTTAAGTGCACCCAAAAATAAAAATCACACATGGAAAGGTCAAACAGTGGCCTCATCTTGTTGGAACCATACATTCCTCCTATTGATTCCTAATCTGCAAGGTTCTGTTTTGAAAAAGCTTGCAAATATATTTACGTAGCGAGTTGAATTAATGCCTACTTTGGCCCCATGCTCAAATATGAATTCTTCCCATCCGACAATAGTGTTACGACTGGGACCTGAGTGTAACTATGATATCCGATTTTGAAGTAATGTCAAAGAAGTCATTGCATTTTAGACTTTTGCACTTTTAACAAACTTCACAAACAAGAGGAGGGAGAGTCAATAGACACTTATTATTGACCGATAAGTTTCGCCAGTGTTTTAGTATATCTCATTTCATTCAATTTTGATTTACAATTTAAATTTATTTGTAATATTTTCTATCTTTATATACCATATTTTTAATAATATATTGGGTTATAAAGATCATACTTACAGATTATAGATCATACTTAAAAACTTGAAAAACTGAAAATAAATCCCAAAATTATAGAATCAGAATGAGAAAAAAATGAAAATTTCCAAAAAGGGAGTGCTTCATATATCTTTTTTCCCTTTCTTTTTTCCATTTGCCTTTCCTCTGTATAATATTAACGTAATTTCTATTACTGTAAAAACGACAATAATACTAAAAGAAACTAAAGAATAATAACTGATATATATTCATAGAAAATAAGTAATACGTTGTTGAATACTACAGATTATAGATCATACTTAAAAACTTGAAAAACTGAAAATAAATCCCAAAATTATAGAATCAGAATGAGAAAAAAATGAAAATTTCCAAAAAGGGAGTGCTTCATATATCTTTTTTCAATTTCTTTTTTCCATTTGCCTTTCCTCTGTATAATATTAACGTAATTTCTGTTACTGTAAAAACGACAATAATACTAAAAGAAACTAAAGAATAATAACTGATATATATTCATAGAAAATAAGTAATACGTTGTTGATTAATATATATATATATATATATATATATATATATATATATATATATATATATATATATATATATATATATATATATATATATATATATATATATAACTTAGGAAAAATATAGATTTTAAAATTATTGACGATATGGCGAATTATGGTGAATCTGCAACGTACTAGAAAAACTTCTAATTTCACAAAATGGTGAAGGTTTAGGCACAGAATTTTCATCATATAGAGGTGACAATAGTCAATAATTGAATATCTAATATTTCTTTTGATATACAAGTAATTTAAATTGTGATATATTAATTTGTATCTGTGAATATTTTGTTTTGTCTTTAATGAATACAGTTCCATTTCCCAGTTTTTATTATATTTTATTATCAGACCCAAAAGATATTTGTAACTTCTGTTACAGCCCTTCACATTAAAATTGCTATTTTTCATTCAACTAAATCATTATTAGAACATTCTAATTACTGTCACTTGTTTACCATACACTTCAGTTGTGGCTCATGAAGCAGGGCGTTGGAGCGCCCCCCTCCAGCATTTAACACAGTAAATATTTTTTAGAGCAAAACACCATATTTTATTTCCGTTTAGTTTATTTCCTTTAACTCATTTCGTGGTTTACGACCTGTATAGTGTTTCAATAGCACGAAAAGTAAAAATGAGAATGGGGAAAGCAAAAAAATTCTTCAGCAGCCATATTTTTTTCTACGCCTATTTTTTTCAAAAACCCACGAACCGTCACTGATACACTTTCATGAAGCAACGAAAACATTGATTTTTTTCTTTTCATTATTAATTTTAAAAAAATTTAAAATCCTGCATTTCACAAGACTAATTTTCTAGAAAATATTAGTTTCACTTCTAGTATGTCGCTATATTATTTAAGCAGAAAAATCAAGATATTTGTAGAAAAATTCTCAATATTTATGCATGTGTAATATTAACGAATATAAAAAAAGAGAAAAAACAAGTGTCCACAAAGAAATATAAAAGGAAAAATACGTTAGAAAGAAAAATATGTTTGCTATTAATCGAATAGACTTTAATTGAAATTACTGAAGAAACATAACTGGATTGCTGTTATAGAAATTTGCGTCAGTATTTCCAGGAATAAAAATACAGAACCATATTATGTCAAAACAAATATAAGATATAAAAGGTATAAAATCAATACCATAAAAGCTTTCAGTACGATGAAAAAAAAAATTCGTGAAAATGTCCAATTATTATAATTATAGACTAAACCGTCTGTGATCGGAAGTGGATGGATATAGTATTATTTGGAAAGAAAGAAGACACAAAAGAAGGAACGTCAAATAGCGAGCCAGGCTATTAAACTTTATCTATGATCCAGATTTAGCTGGCCAAATGTCAGAAGTTCATACGGAGCGGCCCTTGCCTTAAAGGCTATCGATCTGGCTGATTCAAAAGATAAAAATATGTTATAACTGTGTGCAAAAGAAACCAGGGAATAAATCAAGAACGTATACAGCAGTAGGTAATATTTTGCAGTGTTTAACAAAAATAAATTAATAAATAAATATATATATATATATATATATATATATATATATATATATATATATATATATATCTATATATATATATATATATATATATATATATATATATATATATATATATATATATATATATATATAATTTTTTTCACTGTTTTCTCTTGATATCTTCAACTCCTCTCGCTTTATGTAATTCTCCATGTTTCTGAATCATAAAGCAAGATGCTTTTAGCAAAGGTTTGGTATGTTATATTTACGTTATTTCCTAGTTTCTCAATTTCAGAATATTATATTAATTTAATTTATAATATATATATATATATATATATATATATATATATATATATATATATATATATATATATATATATATATATATATATATGTAAATATCTCTGCTCCTATGGCGAGGTATTTAGTTTTCTGTGTATCTAGTTCCAGTCGCGACTCTTCTTGCTAAACTTTTTCGTTATATATTCTAGATCATCTTTCTCATTCTCGATAATTTTGGTCTTTGGTGATCGACAATTTGTAAGGTGTATAACCATTTTTTTTCATATTTTAAATAATGCGGGCGACACGTAGCATCTTTGGCGTAAACCTTTATTTACGATTTTTTTTCAGGTAAGTTATAAGATTCAAGATTGGTATTAACCTGAAAAAAAATTTGTAAATAAAGCTTTTATAAGCGTGTAGTTACTGTTTGTTACCCCTTATACTTTCCATAATTTCTTACTGGCGCTGAGCCCTTCCCGTTTCAGAGATCAATAAGATGTGTTTGATCTTTTTCCAGTTATTTGTTATAAGTAGTTTTAGTTATATATAGTTATAAATAGTTATAAGTAGTAAAGTAGTTTTAAGGTTAGAAGCGCATCAGCAACTGAAAAGGCTATTTAATGACTGGACCTACAGCTTAACGTGGGTTCCGAACCACGGTCATTGGTTAAAACCCCCGTAAACAGTCCCCTAGGGATATCAACCCTTGATTTTATGCAACCATATGTTTGTCGAGAATCGTACCGACTGACAAGTGACCAACGTAGAAAATCTCTCAGAAGGCATCCAGCCTTACCCAAACTCGAACTGGTGTGACTGAGGAGTGATTTATTGTCAGATTTAACACTCTTTCCTAGAAATATTCACAAGAATTTTAGAAAAAGTACGGATATCGAACCCGCTCTATCGTACCGACTGACAAGTGACCAACGTAGAAAATCTCTCAGAAGGCATCCAGCCTTACCCAAACTCGAACTGGTGTGACTGAGGAGTGATTTATTGTCAGATTTAACACTCTTTCCTAGAAATATTCACAAGAATTTTAGAAAAAGTACGGATATCGAACCCGCTCTACGCTAACTGCCGTATCGTCGGGTTGGCACTTTAGAAAGCACGGCTAACGTGGCTGCTGTTATTTGTTATAGACAAAAGACGTGGTGTGTGGATGTTCTTCTAGCTCAATATCTGGACATCTTTGTCTCCATATTCAGATTCAATGAGGACTAGGAGAATTCTTCCATAGAGGCACTTCAAAATGCCAGTCACCGAAATACCTCACTAGATTAGCAATCAAATGTATTTCATTGTTTATAAATAAATAAGATGTATTCTATGTTTCACTCTTATGGTCCAAAAGCACCATTTAGGTATTGGATTACACCAGTGGCCTCGTGAGGGACGACGATGGAGCGCCGCCCCTCCAGCATTTATCGCAGTAAACAATTTTTCAGGACAAAACACCATATTTTATTTTCGTTCAGTTTCTTTCCTTTAACTCATTTTCCTGGTTCACCTCCTATATAGGGTTTCAATAGCATGAAAAATAAAAAGGAGGAAGGGGAAAGCAAAAAAAATATTCAATAGCACTATTTTCTTCTGCGTCCTCCCACTTTAAAAACCCACGAGCCGCCACTGATTTACACACCAAGTAAGTTTAAAAAAATGTTTGTCGCCCATATTTGATTGATTCTGCTGGAATTCCTCCTGGACCTATAGAGGGTTAACTTTTTAAGTGTTGCGCTGCTTTTTTTTTTTTAATATAACTATATCGATATTAATTGTTCCAACAATCTCTAGCGGTGTAGTTCATCATGCATTATTTTATGCTTTCAATAATAAGTTTTTCACAAAGTACGATCCATTTTTATAATCATATAAAATTCTTTTCCCACTTAAGTGTATATTTATTTACATTTCTTGTCTCAAATTTCCTTTTTGGTTGTGGTTATTGTCTATCTTGTTATTTTCATTTCTAGGTATTGATCCTTAACTTTTGGTTCTTTGGTATTGAACCATTTTTCATAACGGCACTTCTGGAGTACTAGTATTTCGGTCTCCTCGTTCCGCTAAGACTTTTTGCTTAGTTTCCAGATTTTGATTCTTCGGCAGCAGCTATAATTCTTTGTGCCATATTCAAGCATACTTCGTCTACTTTCTACTACTGTCTTCTATGTTAACAAATTTCTCATCAAGTCTACGTTGATATAGAATTCATGTTCTTTTATGGGTCGAACTGCCAAAATTATATTGTTTATCAGTTATTATTCCTGTGCCTTCGTGTCTTTGTTCCATTCCGTCTCTTTTTTTTTACTTATGTGAGATATAAATAACACTGTGAGTTAGTTAAATTATATGATGAAAACTTATTAATATAACATGACTAGCTTTAAGACAAACCGATCACGTACTTACGTATATTAAAAATGCCATACCCTACATAATATTTTTAGAATATGGTAAACACCCTAAAAAAAGTTAAGGGCAGGACACGAAGACTATATTAATAATAATTTTGCTAGCCGTTTATTTCATCACAACGTAGGTTTTAAAAGTTTAAGAATGCATCTGAAAATCAGATACTTTTTAAATATATTTTTTTATTGAAAATAAATTTATTTTTAAACGTAACCTCCTTTTAATTCAATACTTTTTGCCCACCAATTTTCGAACTTTTAAAAAGTTCTAAGCCTTTCAAAAAGTACGATCTGTCGAACTCTGCAAAATAGTTGTCTATTTCGGCGATAATCTCTTCATTTTATATGAGTTTCTTTCCTGTCAAGAATTCGAAGTAGACCGCAAAAAAAACGATGGATACGGCATCAGTTCATATGCGGTATTAAATATGAATTTCTTTATCAGTTTTCGAAAATTGTCAAAATAACACTAAACATGGTATGGGCTTGAAATTTATGGAACGTCACTAAAAATGAAGTAATTTTCCAGAAATGCAATCAAGTTTGCCATCGGACTTTTCATATATATATATATATATATATATATATATATATATATATATATATATATATATATATATATATATATATATATATATATATATATATATATATATAATATTAAAAAATTTAGAAAATTTTACTGACATTTTCGCTGAATTTATTTTCTAGTTAGTGAGACTCATAAAATTAAAGCACATGTCAGTAATCAAAATTTATAACATTTACGAGTTTAATAGTTCTCAGTGGGCTAGATATCTCGTTTATGATAGAAAACTATATTTTACTTGACAACATTCCTAAATTTTTGTTTCTATTATTAAACATTTAATCTTAAAATAAGTTCTACAAGTGAGTGTGCTTATTATTAACTGAAATAGCTTAGTATTAATAGGAAAATATCGATTTTTATCGGATAATGTCGATACAAGAACGCAAAACCAAAACAAACATAGAAAAAGGGTCAGAAAAGAAATTGTTAAACCATGGGGCGCACTTGCCTTAGTGCACTTGTCCTAAGAGCCCACCCCAGTTATATATCTACCCATGGGGGTGAAGTGACAAATGTATTGGGTAAAAGTACAGTGTCGTGACATCATGGAATATTTTTTTTTTAACTAAAAAGTCCGTGAAACAAATGGTTTGTGTTTAATATTGTTGTTTAATTAACTTCAATATAGTTGTATTTACCTAATTTGAAAATCTAAAAAACCCATTCAGTGCATCGTTCTAAAAAGTATTTCTTTAGAAGCAACCTATTCGTCGATCCAAAGTTTTGTTCTTCGTAATTAGTATGTTAACCGGAGTGTCCTGCATGGATCGCAAAACTACATGTGAGCATCAACGGTGTTTCTTATCGCAGGTTTTCCGGCAAATGGTCGCACATCACGTTGTCATGGTAATGAGCTTTGAGTACGTCATTTATATTAACTAATAGATCAGATATAACCGAAAGTAGCAAATATTAGGGTACGCAGTTGATATTAACATGATCATTCAAGGTCAACAAAACAAAGAAAGGAACAACATGTAGATGTAGATCTAGTATTAAATTGAAGACGGTTTGGAAAATTTAACAGTTGTAAATATCTAGGATCGATAATTACGAATCACAATAAAGTATCAGAGGAAGCTGCAGCAAAAATAACGTCTGGAAACTAAACTTTTTCTCTCTGCAGCCTTGAAATCTAAATTAGTATCGAAGAACACAAAAATAATTAATAGTATTACGCGGGTCAGAAATCTCGACTTTAACAAAGTAAGAACTATCGTTAAGTACCTGGGAAAGAAAAATACGGATGAAAATATATGGTCTCATCCAAACTGTCCCATATCAACATTACTTAACAAACCACTGAATTGGTGGGGACACATCGAGAGGATGGAAGACCGGCTATGAAAA
This sequence comes from Cosmopolites sordidus, assembly GCA_031761425.1. Taxonomy (NCBI): domain Eukaryota; kingdom Metazoa; phylum Arthropoda; class Insecta; order Coleoptera; family Curculionidae; genus Cosmopolites; species Cosmopolites sordidus. The sequence continues at coordinate 142,737 of JARFXV010001598.1, forward strand.
TATTAGGGAAGAGCATTGAGAGATTAAGATCAAGGATGAGATGGGTAGAGGGAGTGATGAAGGTTCTACAAAAGATGGGAATAACGGACTGGAAAAGTAGAACAAGAGATAGATAGAAGTGGGCGAGGATAATACCGAAAAAGGTGAGCATTGATACAAAAAATTGATCTTTTCGTATTCTTTCTATAGAGCGTAAAGCTTCCGAAATACATCAATTCTTCTATTAGAATATTCGGTGTGAAACACTAACCCCGAAAAGATTTACCACTAAAGAACAAATCACTTTTTTAAACTTCTCGACTTGCGTCTTCTTCGCATCTTCTTCGGACAATGCGATGTGTTAATATTTAAATAAGTCGCGCACCGTGCGTCGAAAAGTTTGAAAAAGTGATTTGCTGTTTAGAGACAAATCTCTTCAAATTTAATTAGTACCGAAATAGTCATATAAGTCATAAATAGTCATATATTCGGCCAAGTCGAATGTAATACAGCATTTAACTGTATTAACACACACACGCACGTTCCAGACCCTTCGTTCTTCAAAACTTATATTCTGGCTTCAGAACCTGTTCGATTGTCCAAATCATTTTTTGTAATTTACGCTGAAATCACTAAAGAAGTGTTTGACATATATACAATATTGATAGTGATTACAGTATATAATATCAGTTACTGAAAGCTTTCCCTACATGTCGTTCTAATTAAGCATACTGATCATCAGCTTCAGACCTTATGTTGCAGCTTTTATAAGAAAGTTTATAAAAATAAATTGTATAACTATTAAATTTAAATACTTGTGTTTGTAAAGAGTTATATAAACTGGAGATTTTTTTCTCCTATATAATTGCAATCTACCTAGACATAATAAGCAACTGTTTTACAATATTTAGGGTAAGACAGCGAGTTTCCAAGCATCAGGGGTTAAGGCGCTTACATTAAAGGCCTAACATGTATAGGAACTTGAGTTCTTTATAACTAAAATAGGGGAATAATCAAAAAATATATACAATACTATGGAAAATATATTTTGTTGGATTAATTTTGATATTTTTGGATGTTCATCATGACGGTATTAGGAATTATATCGTAAGTAATATTTGAATTGCCTTTGTGAAAAAAAAAGAAATTCCATTTACTAAATTTAACTGAGATACGGATTGACGGAAATTAATTTTAAATAAATAAGCGAAGATTAAAATCTAAAATGTCCACCACATGTAAAATTGTATATATGACAATTGTTATATATACAATTTTAAATATAGTGGAAGTTTTAGATATTAATCTTTGCTTATGTACTTTCTATTTCTACTTACTAAATTATTCTTCAGCGTTGTTGAACTAATGGAATTTTTGTGGCAGATACATAGGGAGGATGTCATGTACAATCTAATTAAATTGTCAGAATATTCTCCTCATGCAATATTTCCGTATTACTTTCTTTGGAACAACTTCAACTTTTCTTCAAAATTTAGTCAATGCATTATTCTCTCATGATATTTGTTTCTTTTTGGGTTGTCGTTTTGGAATACGAACTGTATTAAACTAGTTTAATATAGTTCTATTTGATAAATGCAAGAGATGTCGAAACAATTGTTATACATACATTTTTAAATATAGTTTAATACAGTTCGTTTTGGAATACGGCACTGTCGGAGTGTCGAAACAATTGTTATACATACAATTGTAAATATAGTGAAAATTTTAGATATTAATATTTGTTTATTTAATTCCATTTACAATGATATAAGAAAAATAATAAATAGATTCACCACCATTATACTAATCGGTAATTCTACGAGGCAAGAACTGAGTAAGATGATTTATGTCTTCTTATGGTAAGGCATCTCAGTAGAGTTAGAGCTCAGTAGCAAATATTGTTTCAAATTTCTAATGGTTACTAGAGATTACCTACTTCCCATGCATATAGTCCCTATTCCATAATTCGTAGAATGACATACACTTAGCCATTCTAACGCGAAAGTTAAATGTCGCCTTTCATCCTGAGATCACGATCACTTAAACAAAATCTAGATTCATCTCTAAGGCAAATAAAGTGTCATTCCTAGTTTCATTCAATTCAAACTCTGTCTCGTCGCATCTTGTAAAACTCAATGAAAGGAAACACCAATAAGGATAATAAGCAAATATCTTTATCGTAATCAACAAGCTAATGTATATTAATAATCACATCCGAAACAGTGCTGTAGCTGCTATATTTCAACTATTTTCCGTCCACAGTAAAAAGTGAAACATGTCATTGGTCACGTCCCTGAATACTCCTGCGATGACCGGAACCTCGTATTTGTGCATAACTCCCATCCGCAAACAATCTTGTCGATGTACCCAAAACGAAAGAACCAGCAATACCCAATCCTCTCACTATTTCACGAAAACGTAAACCTACTTCTTCCATACCTGTGGCTCACCCTTTTTCAAATTTGGATAATTTCCTATAACGGAGTGGACAAGCTCGTTATATTTTAGCACATTTAAAAGAACTACAAGAATACTTAGCAGCATCCGACAGAGTAGCATCCGAAAAATACTTTACAACCCAATATTGGTTTTAAGTTTACTTTTCCACATTGTAGTAATTGCATGTAGAAAAACCAGAATGTAAATCCGGAATTGGCAACAATGGTGTTGCTAGGCGTCATCTGTCATATACATTATACAGTTTGACATTGTTCACTGTATAAGTACTCAGAACGTTTTGTCATACGGACACTATTAGTGTTGATTAGTGACTTGAAAAATTTATCCCAATCAAAAAATAGAATTAACTCGTTAGAATTTTCGTGTGATGATTTACTACGAGTTTTGACGTGGATCATCGTAGTAGTGCATCGATCAAATTACTTCCACTTTTGGCCATGAAGCACCATCTGAAACCACTGCTTATCACTTGCTAAGTGAGTTAAATCATTTGCTCGTTCGCTCACTGACGAATTTAAATAAGATCATCCAAAATCGGTTGTTATATCAAAAAACAGCGATACTCTGCGCAAACTGATAAAGCAAGATCGTCATGTGACATACCATGAGATTGTGGCATCCCTGGGCATTAGGTTGACAAGCAAACACAAGATTTTTCATGAACATTTAGCCGTGAAAAGCATTTATGCGTATTTGATTCCGCATAATTTGACAATTGCTCAAAAAAACGGCTCGTATCGATTGATGCAAAGAAATACTCAAAAAACACAATAGTGGTACGCCAAAAGCTATGTATAAAATCTAGATAGGTGACAAATCTTGGGTCTATGCGTATAAGTCCGAAAGTAAACAGCAGTCGACTGTATGGGTTTTTCAAAATGAACCAAACCCAACAAAAATTGTTAGCTTAAGAAACACTTCGAAGCAAATGGTCGCCTATTTTTTGGGATAAATGAACAAAAGGTTAGAGTGCCACCAGAGAATCGTAAAACGGTGAATGGTACAAAACCATTTGTTTGTCAGAGATCTTTGGATAAATAAGAAAAACAACCAGCGACGTAGGATCGTTCTTCACCATGACAACGGGAGCTCTCTCACATCAGACCGAACAACTCAATATTTGACCGGTTAAAAAATCAAATTGATGGCTCATCCGCCATGCAGTCCTGATTTAGTACGCAGTGATTTCTTCTTGTTTCCGCCCGTGAAAAATAAACTACGTGGTATGATTTTCGACGTCAGAAGATACCTCAATCGGAATGGAAAAAGTGCTATAAAAATTGTTTCAAACGTATGCAAAAGTGTATCGCGGAGATTATTTTAAAAAACAATAAAACCATTTTCAATGATAAATATTTGTTTTTATTTATTATTTCGGATACATAAATAGCAACTCTCGTATCAGTTTTTGTATTAAAGATATGATGTAGCAGCAAGGTAAGAATATATTCAGTTTGATTCAAATATGTATGATGCGTATTGCTCTTTTTTGGTACCCCGGTATATTACATCATTTAGGATATATGAGACAGCAAGATTAATTATTCTTACAATAACCCATAATGGACGTGGCACTAGTTTCTTAGTCGAAGACCTTAAACATTTTATATTGTCACAGTTCCCACAATATTTCCGACATTGTTTTATAAACAAGTTCACATGGTTTAACTTTCAAAGAGTATTTTACATTTATGAAAAGTGATATGAGCGAGGACGAAAAATTAATTTTTTCGTGAACTGAAATAATGTTAATCTTCTATGTCGCACATATTTTAACAAAAAAACTTATTGCTTTTATAATGAATGATTTTTTCGAATTTTTAAATATATAATATAACAATGAATAATCATATATAAAAATTGAATGAATATGTTTTTTTCGCAGATAAAAAACTAGTAGTTACATCTTGAAAATAATCATTTAAACAAATAAAAGCAACGGTAAAAATATTACCGTATGTAAATATATTCTATATTTATATTTTCAATTAAACTACGCCATTGACCTGCTGATAGTGGGAACATTATATATTCTATCTGTGCTTCGTATGGGGGACATGTTAATAAGGCACGCGTCCAGGAAGGCCGTGAAAAGAATTTTCAGAACAAAATTGTATATCGATCGGAGCAGCAGCTCTCTAAATACACACAAAGGCAAAATATTCTTTCAAACTTTAACTACTTTTTCACGACTTTCAACACTGAATAGTTGTATTAATACAATATGTACTGTGATGTACTATGATATTTACTTTGATGTTTACATATTTCTCTATGATCTAATGTTGTTCTTTATATCTTCTCATTACTGCAATTTTAATATATTTTTAAGAGTACGAGCATTAGACCCACGATATGGCGAATATGTATTAGATGGGTTAAGATAAACATGGCTTCAAAACGCATCTTGTTAGGGATTATTTTATGAGGAATTTTATGGTTGAGTATTATGATACTTGGACAATATATATGAGCTTTGGACAATATATATGAGCAAGATGCAGAGATAGATCTAAGGGTGATGAAGGGAAATAGATGTGCTGGGTAGGCACACAGAATTTTAAAATTTAGACTTTATAAATAGGAACGTAAATGAGGTTATATATTACAAAGAATATATGGAGGCAAAAAGGTAAAAGATGGAAGAGAAAAAGAAAAAGAAAAAAAGATTGAAGAGACGTATAAACCCAGGATTTCATAAAATTTTTAAGGAACGATTGCACATGTATCAAAGCTCAGAATATTAGAGTAGCTGGGACATCTTGAACGTATGGTCAATAAAAGGACGATAAGAGAAATAGCACGGAAGGAGAAAGAGGGAAAGAAAGGCCGAGGAGAAAGTGGAGAGAGAGTGGAAATACACAAGTGAACTCGATAATTTTTTAAAATATAATTACGTTGCCTTGCAAAAATCAGTGAAATTAGCTTTAAAGGTATCGACCATCTACCATATTCTCCTGACGTCTTATCGAATTGACCGTCCGATTTGACCGTCTTATCTGAATTTTCCCAAAACTCTAAAGGTCATCGAAAGAACGAAAATTTACAGAAAACAATTAATGACATAAGCATCGCTGAACAGAAAAGCTGCTATTTATATCTTCAGTTCGATGTTTGTATTCTGAGCTGGTTTGGAACTTATAATATGGATTATAAAACATTCTATATGAACGTAATAATCATATCGAATGAAGATGTAATCGATCAATCCAAGAAGTAATGTAATGGATCAATCAATTTCTTGTTGTAACAACTGAGATCTGGATTATTCGATATGATCCAGAAATTAAAGAAATATTTATCGATCATTCTTACTCGCCTCGGTTTAAGAAGCTTTGTTTCCACAAGTCTGCAGGAAATGTTTCTGTCAAAAAGCGAAGCTGCCACAATTTTCGTGGATTACTAGTTATAATTGAGGTTATAATTGTCACAGAATCAGAGTTAAACCGTAAAATAAAATAATAGCGCAAAATCAAATCTTGCACAAAAAGGTCCAAGGGATCTTAGTTAATAATCAATCAAATTCAAATTGGCACTGTAAAAAATTCTTCACAACTGTTCTTGTGGTGATATAATGACCATTCAAAACAAGAAGCCCAAAGCGGGGACCCAGATGTTACCTAGTTCTTCGTCGAGGCCCTGTATCTTAAGCAGATCTTTTTCCATTTTCTTCAGGTTAGGTTGAACAAAACCTTACCTTACTACGTGTTTTTACCTACCTAATTTTCACATCTCGAATATTCGGCTTTTATTCATTTTTTGACTCGACATGGTGAATTATCAAATTAAATGAAAATAAATGTACAACAGTACAAGTTTGAAAGAAAATGAATGAAATTGCCATATTGGAACTTAAATTTAAACAAGACATCAAGACAACAAACAATTGTTGCTTAAAAAATACAGTTTATATATAATTATTTCGCAGAATGGTCCTGAGGCCGAAACATGTTAGAGAATATTTTGAATTTATTGTGAAACAAATTCCAAGTGTTTTAATGATTATCATTATCATTAAAAAATACCGTTATTGCATGAACTAAAATCACCGAAAAAAACAATCTCGGAAGAGTATTAGATATCTCAATTAGCCAAACTTAGGATTAATAGTTTGAATCACAAAAATAATTAAATATAAAGAAAACCGATTATTAATTAAATTTATGTTTGGATTTTTATTGAGTATTGAAGTACATACTCTCCGATTAACTATGAAAAATTATGTCCGTCAAAATTATGGACCAGTAGACATACTGGATATAGTGACTTATCAAATTAAATGAAAATATATGTACAACAGTACAAGCTTGAAAGAAAATGAATGAAATTGGAATATTGGAACTTAAATTTAAACAAGACATCAAGACAACAAGCAATTGTTGCTTAAAAAATGCAGTTTATATTTAACTCTCATTGAAAATAATACTATACTCCTAATCTGATAAACGTTGCATAATATGTTCAATATGACATAACATAACATTAACAGTTAAATAAATATATATGAAATAACCTTTGACATGGCGTATAACTGGATCATCTTTTAAAAAAATGTATAAAATAATATTAAAAGAATAAAACCACCTCCTGGATTTCCTGGGTGAATAATGTAGTATTAAATAACTATTTACCTTATGCCCAAATTAATTTTTTGATACATGCATTAATGGGAAGTAAATTACTAATCAATAATATGATTTAACCACCTACAGCTGTCATTACAAATCATCTTTTATGTTGCTTGTCAAATGTGTAAAAATAATAATAAAAAACTTACCATTCGAAAAAATTTGAAGCACATAGACATTATCTTCAAGACATGATGAAAAATAAAAAATATCGTTCGCACTTATATTACCATACAACGCCAACAGTACTTGATACAAGTCCTATCAAAAATATGGCAACCCCGCCAATATTTTTATATAAATATATACTTTTTCTATTTCCTACTGGCTTTAAGAAAATCTAATTTCTCACAAAGCTACCGCCTATTTTGGTCACAGAATCACAGATCGCGAAAATTCGAAAAACGCAGACAGAAAATTATAGCCCGAGGAAAACGCCGTTTCACCCCTGCTGAACGTCCAGATGGGGTAAGAAGGCCAGGCCGATGGGGCACAAGCGCCCGACGACGCCTCGTGACGTCATCAGTCAATAAGAGCGTCGCGACGGCGCGTCTAGCGCCGGTCTGTTCCGAAGCACTCCTTCCGGAGTTTCGAAATTCTGGTTATTGACCATTTGGATAATCCTGCCATTAAAAAAATATCTAATTCTTTATATTCGACCCTGACATAGTTTGATATAAAATTAAATTCTCTAGCAGATGGTTTTATGGGGGTTACAAGTGGATCTGAAATATGTGGCACAAAATTAAAGCAATATCTTGCCTAATGGTTTTTTTATGGATGTATTTATATCAATCGGAATATTCCAGTATTAAGTCAATATATCAATTCTTACGTGTATGTCAATATAAAAATTATTGCAAAACTATAGGGTTATCCGGAAAGTTGGTAGGGATTTTCATTAGTTGCTTTTTTAACGCTTGTCAACAAAAATCCGTGTTGGATTAGTAATGTTTATTGACATAATAGTAATTCATGTGGTATTTACAATGTTTACGTTCAGATTCGCTTTGATTTCCCTTCAGTTAGCCAAGTTGATTCAAACTGAAAATATGGTAACTGCTATTAAGATTTGTACCGTTTGCAAAAAGGGTTCTGTTGGCAATACCGCTGGGCAAAAGTGATGTGTGTTTTTGACCTGGAAAACCGGTTTCGCTCTGGCCGTCCTTTATGCAATGATGTAGAGGAAATAAAGGTCATAACTGAACCACGGTCATACATGAACCACGGTCATACATGAACCACGGTCCGTCATATAGCAGAAACTATCGACTATTTTCGACTACCTGTGTGGGTCCTTCACGAATTTAGTAAGCGAAATCTGCTGGACTGCAATTATGGGAGTTGCCAGCCGTTTTAAGTACAACGAAAAACGGCCTTTATCCGAAGTACGCTTTCGATTTACTGGGACTGGATTTACTTCCTCACACTTTGAGCTCCTGTCACGCACCCAAACCATCAACACCGACGTCTACTATTGACAATTAGATCGGCTGAAGGCAACAATTGAAGAAAAGCGCCCAGAACTAGCAAACAGGAAAGGCCTCGTTCTTCGCCATAACAATACACGGCCACACCTTTCAATCAGGACCCGGTAAAAATTATTGAGCTTTAATTGGGATGTTTTGCCTTATGCCACTGGCTCAGCGAACATAGTACCCTCGGTTTTATATACTACAATCTATTCCGCTTCCTCCAAAATCATTTAAATGGAAAATCTTTTAAATCGAATGATGTAAAAAACAACCAGTTGACAAAATAAATGCTTTTTTTATGGTTGTACCACTCCGTTGCTAAAAAGTTCTAAAAAATAATTGTAATTTCACAACAAACTAAATAAATATTCACATAAACGATTTGCGTTCCTCTTTCTCTTAAACAAAATCCCTACGAACTTTCCGGGCAACCAATATGCCCCGAATATGCCCCAATATTATTTCAAATTTGGAAAATATAATATTGGATAATTTTCAATAATAAGTATGTGCAGGTGATTTAAAGGTACGAAAGATGAAAAATGGCATATAAAGATTATGTAACTAATTGAAATATTTTATTAAAACAATTACAAAAAACAATAAAAAAAAACAAACAAAGATAAAATTGGGAACGAAACCTCCTTTTCTTTGAAAACACTCTACTAATCTCAACTGTACGTTACTCATTAAACGGGGCAACATTTCTAGTAAAATTTGAGTTATTTCTTGTTGAATTATGAGTTTCAGCTCATACCCATTTAAATAAACCTACAAATAAAAATCATCTACCGTTACATCTAACGATCCTGGTGGTCAAAGCCTCCCTACATCTAGGGGAGATGACATAATTGGGAAATAACTGTATAATGGCGTTAATTTTTAATTTTATTATACACTACGTGGCATATGTATGCATTAAACTCAACAAATCTAAATGTAAAATGCGTCAGAAGTGCCTGTCAGAAATGTTCAATGAAACTGCATGATGAACAGAACAGCGACTCAGATTTTTATTATCTTTGCAGGGATACGTACAGTTTTTACTCTGCCTGGAGGATTTTTTTAAATGGAGATTTGATAACGTTACCAGACGGTACCGAATCATTAACGTTAATATTAAATTGACGATAAAAAAAGCTGTTGAGTTGTCACAATACAATAATATTCCTTAAAGAAGAATGCATATTCATATATACACCATTCTACTGATTCATGGCTGCTGATCAGTGGCGGCTCGTGAGGGAGGGCGTTGGGGCGCAGCCCTTCCAGAATGTATCACGGCGAACAATTGTTCAGAGCCATATTTTATTTCACCATATTCATCATTCAACACCATATTTTATTTCCGTTCAGTTTCTTTCATTTAACTCATTTTAAGATATTATTAAAAATTAAAATCTCTAAATGTAGAAGAACGTCTGTCGACCCATCACACCAAATAATTTTTACAACGTTGGTCGGACGTTTACCTCCAGCGACCGTACGCCACGCCATCATTTCGTGTCGTTACATGTTTTGTTGGTTGACAGAATTCAGGAGTTTTAATGCTTTATAAAACATGCGATTTGGACGTAGATTCCCTGCGACCGAGCGTATCGGTAATTAGTTTTAAACGCTAATTTGACGGATACGGCACGTTTGATATGTCTCACGTCGCGAATTTCGTTCGCCTCGCGAATACTTGTTTTGATTTGGGATTTGCTACGTGTGTAGACACTGAATAGTACTTTTTAAATAAAAATAATCAACTTATAATTGCAAACATGAAGGTGTCTGATTTAAAACAGTTAATAATGACTAATTTAAGTTTTTTTTCGAATTTTCTCTATTGATTTGCAATTACAATAAACTGAATGGTTTACTCTTCGGGAAACGTACGTACTTATTCGTTTCTTTGCGACATCCCATCCTCCAATGTCCTTGTAAGTAGTAACAATACAAAATTTTAATGTTAACCTGGTTCACCTCCTGTATAGGGTTTCAATAGCACGAAAAGCAAAAAGGGGGAAGGGAAAGGAAAAAAATCTTCAGCAGCACTATTTTCTTCTACGCCCTCCCACTTTAAAAACCCATGAGCCACCACTGTTGCTGATGCTTTGATGTTGCAAATACAGTGAAGGCTGTCACCTTATCTCTACTCGAGAGTAGTGTGGAAAATTTTATATTAAAAATCGCACAACTACATACTACTGTGATCAAAAACGAAGATTGGTTTTCTTTTTGACATTCGTGCACTTTACGCATCGATACAACCGTTTGTTTCTTGCTATGACTGTCCTTGACAGAAGTTTCATAATATTACGCTTATTAAGTTAGCGTCTTTTGTAACTGTTAATTTTCTTGTCGACGATTATTAAAATGTATATATTTGTCGAAGCAAAGATTTGAATTAAATTTTGCCCAAAAAAGGAAATTTCTTGTGCTAATGCATTAAAAAATCTTAAGATGTTACTATGAAGCTATGTCAAACGATGAATGTTTACAAAAGGACTTTAGTGATGGTAGAGAAGCTGTTGAAAATGAACTTCGATCAAGAAAACCTTCCACGTCAACCAGTGAAGAAAACACTACCAAAATCAAAGATCTTGGAAACAATTTATGGTTTTTCCATCAAGGCAAAAACACCGCAATAATTGTAATTACACACCGCAATAATTTTTCACTAAAAATCAGTTGGCTAGCCGCTTTGCAGGAAATATCAGAAGTTGATTATATACTGCCTGGCATAAAAATCCGAACAGTCAGTAAAAGCGTTTTAAATTTAATAATATTTTGTGTATATATTTACTCAATCTTATCAATTAGAAATTTCTTTTTTTACGAGAGTTTTTGTGATTCGCGCTGCATGGGCAGTAAGTTAAATTTGTAGTTGCAGTAAATATTCAATTTTTGCAGAATGTGTTCCTAAACGTTGTTTTCAATTGTTTACCATGCCTCGTGTGCGAAGAAATGCAAACTTTCGCCAAATTACCGAGTTTGACCGGGGACGGATAGTTAACTACGAGAGGCTGGTCTCTATTTTTGGGAAATTACTCACAGGGTGAACAGAAATCTAAATACTGTGTTAAGATGTCGTCTGGCATGGCTTCACAAAGGCGGTACACATTGAGCCAGGGGTACAGGACTACTCAGAACAACAACAGAACGCCGTCCCCGGCTGTTGGCTTTAATTCCGCTTCTCTACCACTAGGGTAATTGCAAATCAATGATTTGCAGAACCCGGCAGACCCATAGGACTCCGGAGTGTTTATCGCCAGATAGAAAATTTTGGACTTTTTATAATATCTTCCGTATTGGGCACTACCTCTCCAGAGCATCGACGCAATCGACTTGAGTGGTTTAGAGAACGGCTATTGTAGAAGCACAAATGGAATACAATAGTGTTTAGTGACGAGTTTTGATTTTGTATGATGGACGAGCACGAGTGAGAAGACGACGTGGCGAACGACGAGATCCACAGTTTTTTGTTGAACGGCATGTTCATCACACTATTGGGATTAGAGTATGAGGTGCTATTGCTTATGGCTCCAGGTCACCGTTAGTGTTCATCAGAGGAAACATGACTGCAGTTCGTTATAGCCAAGAAATTGTCGACCCTCACCTTAAGGACACTTTCAAACCCAATGTTTCAACAAGATAATGCCCATCAACATGTAGCAAGAATTACATTGGGCTACTTCGGCCATGCTCAAATTAATATACTGTCATGGCCTCCAACATCTCCCGATTTAAGACCAATCAAATATGTATGTAACATGATCAGCAAAAGGCTACAAATTTACAATAGCTCCCTCAAACTTTGACGGCACTTCGACATGAGGTAGAAGTCGCTTGGAATGAGGTACCCCAGGAGGATATTAATCACATCATCAGATCAATGCTCAGACGCATTAATGAGCGTGTAACAAGCATGGTGCATCAACGCATTATTAAATGTAACAGCGGTTAAATGTTATCAAATTAGGCTGTAATTTTAATCATTTGATTACTATGACCTCATAATTTTGTAGATTATTATTGACATTAAATAATTTTTACTGGGTGTTCGGATTTCTATGTTACGTAGTAAAAAAACTGTTTCGATGTCTGGAAAAAATGTGGGAGGAAATTACTTTCAGTAAGAAAACATACATTTGGATCAATAAACATAAATTTGGGTTTTATTGAAAAAATCATTTTACTTTTTGATCATAGTAGTATATTCAACCAAGTGGAATATTAAAATAGAATAATTTTAACTGAAATTAAATAAATAATATATTGTATATATGTTTAAAATTTTGCAGTAGTTTTATGTCCTCAAAATATACAAATGTAGATATAAAATTGTATAGTATAAATCACGTCTGAAAAAAACAGTGCAAAATCCTGTTTTTGTTATTTCACTTAATTCATGTTTTTAGCGGTAATATACTTACAAATAAGCCTTGTTTACAAACAAATAGTAATTGGGCTAACGTAGCAAAAAAGGGCCAGCCAAGTGACCAGTTCGTTTTCTTAAAAAACACCGATAATAAAACACCATGAAAAATGGCAAATGTCAAAAATAAATAAATAAAATAAAAAATGATTTGGTGTTTAGTAGTAAATCTCTTTAATTTTAGTTAAATATTCTAAAAGAAATTTTGATCATTACTCTCATTACCAAGTTAGTAGAAAAAAACAAGAACACGAAAATATAATAAATTAGCATTGTATCATTAATTCCATTTTTTCCTGAATTAAAGTCTCTTCTCAACAATTGTCAGAATTATTAATAAAATATGCCTCATATTACGAAATAGCTCAAACATGTCTTTATATTTAATAATAATTTTAGATTCTAATGAATCAGGTCAAGTAATTTATTAAGGTTAAGAGCTGAAAAGTCAAGTGATGGACGTTAGAAATACCTTGCATATTTAAATACCATAACATATATTGCACTAATTAACATGAGCTAAAAAATATTTGTAACCGACAAGTAAGAAAAAATGGTTCCAGTTATGTTTATTAGGTAAATAAGTATTTTTCGTGGTCTTTTGCATCGAATCGCAGAGAATATGAGAGTCGTGTAAAAAGTTATCGGCATAATGAATGACATGCTGTTTTATCATTAAATTAAAGCAGTACATATAAACCAACGACATTTCAGCTTTTTAATTCCCTCAAAATACGATCGCTCCAACCCGGTTGTTTCAGCTTTGACCTCCTTATTTGAAGTGAATCTTCACTTATTATGTCATTTCTTCAATTTCAGGTAGACGAAGGAATCGCTGGGAACCAAAACCTAACAATTAATTAAAATTAATTAGGGAGGTGTCCGAAGTGAATGGTCGCAATAAGAATATTGTAGATAAATTAATTAGAAAACATAATTTTAGACAATTATTGAATGAATATTCGACTTTTAAAAGGAAAAGAACAAAAATTAATTTAGTTAATACAATAAACTCAAAGAAATCCTGAATGATCCAAAGGATAAAGTGGAACCTGAAAAATCGGAGATTTATGAAATTGGTTGTCAAAATTATGATCAAAGGTATATTGAGCATACTAAAAAATCCATATGAACCAAATGTAAAAAACATATTGCTCACATTAAATATTGGTGAAATGAACAATCTTGTGTTGCCTAAAATGTACTCAAACATGACCTTAATATAGATATCAGAAATTTAAGACTAATAGGGCTTCGAATGCGTATTAAAGTATTTAAATATAAAAATGTAAGAAAACCATGAACAAGGATAAAGGATCTATTCCATTCAGTCAAATTTTTCAATTAATAATTTAACGCCTAGTTAACCTCACGGTTCATGTTTTTTACACGCGTCATTAGACACGGTTGTCATATAAATAGAACATAGATCAGTTTTATGATTAGATTAAATCATCTCCTGATGATGCTAACATGGTCAGCGAAAAGTGCGTCGACAATATGAAAGCTATTAATTTGGTGTTTAGTGATAAATCTCTTCAAGTTTAGTGCATCACTAATGTCTAAAACTTCACAGCGAACTATAATAAACCATTTCGGGCATACGCATTATGTAATGGCATCATACTCATTGTTCAATCATACTCAAGTTCCAAGACTGAAAATTCATGTTAGTCACATGTGTGTAGTACACCCACATATAGGTAATATGAAAGCCTGCCTTTGAAACATACACTCTAGATGACTGAAGTTACACCAAAAAATACCGCAATCATCAATCTCATACTAAATAACATTCAACCAGAATCACAGAATATGATGCAATTGAAATAAGCTCTAGAAAACAAAGTTTCATCTATCTTCCTTGATGTTGGGCATGCTTTTGACAAAGTATGACACTATAATATAAACTGAACGTTTTCTGCAAATATAAGCTGCTTCTTCCACAAAAATATTCAGAATTATTAGAATTTTACATATGAGATAGATTCTTTAGCGTAAAGCAAGAAAAAGTATACACAAAGTTGAAAGAAATTGGAGTAGGACTGCCACAAGGAAGCATCTTAGACCTATACTGTACCTGATCTACACAAGTGACATTCCACAACTATAGTCGGAACAGAGGACAGATATAGTAATAAAATTGGAGACCGGCCCAAAAAATTACGTTACGGGTACTTTCTGGTCGTAGACGAGAGGTTTTTGACCATGATTTTGATCTTCATGATGTAGTGACTTAAGGAGAGCTCTTTTTTACCGGTTTTATTACCGTACCTTCTGTTAGATTTTTATTGCAATGTGTGTTCGCTGGCCTGACTATAGAACAATAGCCACATTTGCAAACGATACGATTATCCTAGCGGTAGACACAAGTTATGAAGGACTGCAAATAAACTCTAAATATCATTTAACCAAATAAACAATTAGGCCAATAGATGACGTATCAAACTGAACAATATCAAGTCTGTACACATCAATTTCATAAATAAAACAGAATCACAGATTCCAATTAATATAAATAATGCCCAGATCCCCTATGCAAACTCAGCAAATTATCTAGGCATCACATTAGACGCAAGACTTCGCTGGAAAGTTTATGTCAAAAGGAAAGAGGAGAGCTTGATATAATGTACAAGAAAATATATTGGCTACTTGGTAGACACTTCAGTCTACCTATAACAAAATACTATTGTATAAACTAATCCACAAACTGGTGTAGACCTATGCCATACAGATCTGGGGCTGTGCCATCAAGAGTAATACTCTAATCATCGAGAACATCGTCAATGCGCCATACAATGCGGTACACCAGAAATAGTGATCTTCATCAAAACCTTCATATTCACGAACAACGACTCCATCAACACGTGAACCTTGAGGCACTTCAGCTCTTCGACAACATAAATCTAACAAGAAGACTCAAGAGACTGAAACTTTTTGAGTTAGTTAATTGACTGTGCTAGTGCAAAGCAGATAATAGTGCGGTTGTGCGTTATACATTAGTTTAGTGTTAATGAGTTATTAGATTCTAAAGTATTTTAGTGACTAAGGCCTTAGATTTAAGTTTTCAAAGCAGCAATTTAAATTAGAACAGAATTACTTAGTGATCTACTCTTATATCAGATTGTAATATCAGTGAATGCCCTTCGGAGTGTTTATTTAAAGAAAAGAAAACTATCTAACGCTCTACGATATAATTATAGATATGAGATGTATAAATGAAACTGGTGATGTGGCGTTCTGGCAAAACTGTTATTTTCCCCAGGAGCCAGGCCAACATCTGATGCATTTTCTGTTTAAGTTTGAACTGCCTGTGTCACTTGGTGGTCTATAGTATTACTTTTGTAAACCGGATTTTTCTAGTGCATTCTGAAAATGAATGAGCACAATTTCATATAAACTTATAGCGCCCTGGGTGGTCATAGACGTGGTGGGATTACAGTGCGTCATTTCTGACTCTGATACTTCATTTCCGGGTCGTACTAAGAATCTAAGACTCTCCTGAAAACCTGCACACTTGACAAAGCACTATTTTCATAGGTCTACTTAACTTTTCGTCACGCTGAAAACGCATTAGATGTTAGCTTCCTCTCCAACGGAGAAGCCAACTGTGTTGCCAGACCGAACGCTACTTCACCAGCCTCGTTACTTTATTTACAGACCTCATATATACCCTTTCTGTGATATATAAACCAGATCTTCATGGTGATTAATTGCTTGAGAAAATGTGTTTGAACTTAAGAATTGAGTACAATAGTATAAAACTGATGTAGACTGACTTGGCAAAAGTCCAAATGTGTTACAGGAAATAACTGCTGCTAGAAAATAATATCCGCTTGAAAATGTTGTTTTTCTGTGGATGCTGTTTTATTCTGTCCGAAACGGTCAGTTTTATCGTTTGATTTATTTTCTTAACGATCAATCTAATTTTAACGCGCATGTTTATACTGAAATAACAGAAAAAAATAATGAAGCTGCCGAGGGAAATATAACGTCAATTTATAGTTATATTATCACAAAATAACTTACCGCACGAAACCAAAAAGTACATGCAATATATTATATTGTACGAATTTGTTCAAACTTCTAAATCTCGTGAATTCATAAATTATATATCACATAAATGTACTTAGGAGAACAATTTGTATTGTCACTGTAATATTCTTTTCCACTGGTTTTCAATATCAGTAATTATAGGTAAAAAATGTCTGTCATATATGGAATATATGCTATATGAAAGTATTACTTCAAAAAGACGTTTGCAATATTCAAAACTGGAGATAAAACAATTTATTTACATTTATTTTGAAGTCTTCTTCTATGGCTTTACAACTCCGTGCGGATCATGGCCTTCACAAGTCTGTTCCTCCAGCTTCCATTGTCTCGGTCAGTTCCTTTCCAATTATTCACACCGATGTTATAAGAATCATCCCTGATACCATCATCTCACCCTTGAGTCTCCTTCGTTTACGTTTGCCTACGGGCGTTGCATTAAAGGCGTTCTTGGTTTGGTTAGTACCATCCATTGTTCTGGGGTGATCTACCCATCTAACGCGTGTACATTTTATATGTGAGAGTTAAAAAAACACGCTATTTAAGGTTAGATTTGCTTATTTGAGTCTCATCGACATCCATGGCGTTGCTACCTGACTGGACTTACAACGTAACGTGAGCTCCAAAGCACGATTATTAACTATCAATTAACCCTAGTTAGCACTCCTCAAAAATTATCAATTCTGAGTTTGTAGTACACCAAATTAACAAACTAAAATGAAATTTTGTAATTGGTATTAGCTCATTAATCCCCAACCGATCCGGACAATACAGACTTTAGTACAATATCCGACTGAAGACAATCAACATTTATAAATTGGCAAAAGACATGAATGATATCTGGTAATTACCAAATTTTCCTTTTGAATGACTGGTTACTTCAGATATTCAGATATTCAAGTTCTAAGAGCCTTGAGATATAACAGGGTTGAGTCTTAAAAAAATCAACACTTTCCTACCAAACTCTTTGTCATCGTTCTCTCAGACTGTTATCTAAAAAATTAAGTAAGGACTTAGTCGGAAGAAATATAATATTGCTAATATGATTCCGTGATATTAAATTTCGAATGATTTGCTCAAACAAACCAATGTCAAGCATATATTTTTGAATTCATTTGACCTGCAAACACTCATTCGGCCAGTAGTCACTTAGGATTCCGAGACGTAGACTCTCACAAAGAGAACAGAGGAGCTGCTTGAAGTATATCAAAGACGAGTACTCAGTAGAATTATTGGGGCTGTGAATGATAATGGAATTTGGCGGTTCAGATATAACTTCGAACTCAAGTAATTATACATGGATCTGGATTTTGCAGACTATGTGAGGGTTCAGCAACTGAGATGGACGGAACACATAGCAAAAATGTCAGAAAATCGAAGGAGAATCATGGAGGGACGAATAGAGGATAACAAAAACAGAGGAAAATCAAAGAAACGGTGGTAGGGTGATGTAACAATAAATTCTGAAAAATTACTGCACATCACAAATTGAAAAGAGGCTGCTGGGGATCGATCCGGTTGGAGGTGAGAATTGAAGGAGGTCAAGGCTTACGGATTGGTTATAGCACCACAGAAAGAAGAAGAAAAATATGGTGTGATGTCATGTTGAGCAAAAACCACAACAATCACTATGAAATAATTAAAGTTTGTACCAATAGTTTCCCAGTTGTACAAGATTGTACACATTTTTATTGATTTTTGAGGAAGAAGTGATATGAAATATAAGATTATATAAGTTGTTTGCTTATTATATATCTTTCATGAAAATACACAGCGGGCAAGTGGAGAATATTAAAAATATTCAAAAAACAAGATTTTTTTTCCTGTGCTCCATGTAAAATTCTCAGTCCGCCTTCCTTCCCGTCCTTCAGTCGCCATCAAATGGCAATAAGCATCTCCCGAGACCGGTTTCTGGTCTTAAGCTGTCATCAGTCGGGCTTCGAATTGTACGTTCGAAAGCAAGTGAAGGATTGACCAGGGTCACAGAAAAAAAACCTTATTTTTTAAATATTTTTATATATCTTTTGTTATGTTTTATTTTATAGTTAAAAAAAAATTCAATATATATATTTAATAATATATATATATATATATATATATATATATATATATATATATATATATATATATATATATATATATATATTAATAATATATATATATATATATATATATATATATATATATATATATATATATATATATATATATATATATATATATATATATATATATGAAAAGTCCGATGGCAAACTTGATTGCATTTCTGGAAAATTACTTCATTTTTAGTGACGTTCCATAAATTTCAATCAAAACAAGACTGAAAGCTGTGGTTCTAGTGTTCCTTTTTTAAAATCGCCTCCAAAGTCCACTCTTAAAACTTTTGGTTCAAATCAGATAAGCATGGGAAATCACACGTCAAGCACCAAGGTTCTTATTTTAACCAAAAGCCCGTAGTCTTGCTTTTATGCTATAGTGAATTGTTTTACCGCAATGATCATATTGTTTGCTCCCGAAATACCCTTTAGCGGTCCCTGCCAGTATGCATAACTTTGGTTAGTTACACTCAACGACCGTTTTGAAAAATTTCAGTAGATCTCTTTAGACGTTTTTTTTCAGTTCCAACTTCAATCACTCAAATCACTTTTTAAAACATTCTTAGGTTATCTAACGAACATTTTTATTCAACATTATCATCAGATATTCTGCACAATATTTAGATATACATATGTTAAAGTTTCAGGATATGAAAAGTTTTACTTAACATCAAAAAACGTGTGTTGCCATTTTCACTGAGTACTTCATCAAATGAATTTTGCATATCTTGAAACGTGCCAATAATAAGCTTCATGAATGTCACACCTATAAATGTTCTGATGTATAAGCAACTTTACATTAAAGCCAAACAGCTGATTTGTTTTCGGATTGGATATAAGGAATTAACAGCAGTAGTGACTGGTCTATAGGAGCTGCAGATCTGCAAACCCCTGCAGACCCCCCAAAAAAATTCTATATAAAATTATATATATTTTGTGACATTTAATTGTAGAGATTTTTTACTTGCTTACTAAATCTGGTTAGTTTACATCGATTATTTTCAATTTTGATTTGTTAAATGTATTTTATAAATTTTCTGCTGCTATGCATAACCTCCATATTTCAAACTATGATTAACAGCAAACTAAAGGAGTTAATATGGAATCTATTTTTTAATAAATTAAGCCAAATTTTTCAAAATTAATTTAGCTACATGAGGAACCTAAACTGTATGTAATAACCGTATAAGAATAAGTTTTTTTTTTGTTAAAATTGTATATCACTAATTCGAAAATGACAATTTTTTTACTCAATATAAAATCAGCTGATGTTTAATAGCAAATTTGGAATTTATCAATAAGAGAATTAATACATTTTTAAAATATATAACAAAAAGAGAAACTTTTAATTATCTTAAATAAAAATTAACTTAATAAGTCCTCTGAATCTGTTTTCTACCATTTCGAAATATTTTATAGATTAAAAATCTCATTAGCACTACATTGCGATATATCTCCAATTAGTAATGTCATAAACTGACAATTTTATAGTACGCCCTCTAGGGGTTAACATTAATATATATGTTAATTATTGATGTTTGAATTTTCTGATTAGAAAAATTTAATGGTGATAATCACAGAATAATTTCTCTGATTGAATGAGCAAGTTAGGATGATACATATACCCAAAAAACTGCTTTTTTACGTTATCTAACACTTTTTATTACCTAACAATAAAATTCCGCATAGCAACTCCGCAAACCTGAATAACATCAAACAAAACTACAAAAACCCTTAAAACATCTACAAGTGAACATTCTTACCTGCCCATTTTCTGTCACCATTTTACCACCCCTTTCCTACACCAGACTGAGAAAAAAATATCTAGCAATCTCTTGAGCAACTTCAGGACCTCGATACTGGCAGGAACGCTACATACTTATAGTGTAGCAAACGGCTTGCAACTGGAAAGCAACCCCAATATTGAGCGGAAAATGATTTCAGTAATCGGAAAAGAGGGCGCTACCATGTGCGGGACTCCAACGTTACTACCCCAACAGGCGAGACTGTGCAGGGGCGTCCTTGAATTCAATATTCGTTTATTTTGGGAATGGAATAACAACGAATTTAATAAAAAGGAAACGTGAAGTAACAGAAACATATTAGTAATATACAGGGGGGTTTCCAAACTATTGGAATATTTAAATTACTAAGCATTTTTGTTATATTGGATTGAACAGACAACAAATTGATAACAGTATACACGTTATCCCGATATTCTACTGACAAACAAAACAGAACATTTTAGAGAGAGAACAATTTGTAACCATGAAGAAGAGATTTCTCTTGTTCGCATGTGACGTAATTCAGCTTTCGAATATATGGTAGAGCATCTACTGCCAGTACCTCATTAAGGTGCATTAAACCTTTTTTTACTCTTATACACCACTATTCCTCTGGTAAGGGCAGCTGCACATTCTGTATCAAACCCAATATATTGTATAAAACATTCATGCATAAAAATTACACTATTATCACTTGTATTTATTATTGTGCTTCATTTTCTGATGTTCTGATGTACCGTACCCTTTATAATTAATTACAATTAATTATTTATATTTTATAAAGTTTTTTCTGGTTAACAGTAAAAAAACCAAACGAATGTATTTATGAACTCAATATGTTTAGCGACAAAATTAAATGAATCATACGATTCTTATTTTGCAATCGAAAACTTATTGGAATAAAAAAAAATTCAAATTGTATGCATCAGAAAATCTCCAGTATGGGTTTTGGACAGCGTCCAATGTGGCTTCGTATATCAAAACAAAATACTGTCATTTCTTTTTTAAGATTTTCGAAATAATCACGTGTTTAATTAAGAAAGTTTAAATTAGAAAAAGCATTTCGAAGCTGCATGATTTTGAAATATAATTTCGCATCAAAAAATGATCGATATAATCAGGTTTGTTTTCATATTTAATATGTTATATGTTTTAAACATACAACTCAAAGAGAATTACCATTAAACACCAAATCATTTATTTTTACTTCTCCACGCGCGGTTCGCTAAGCATGTTAGCATCATCAGGAATTGATTCATCTCCTGATCTTTATTCTCCTCCCCTGAGCATCATTAACATTGAATCTCCTGATTATGCCAATATGATTTGTATTCCCTTTATACCCAAAACGGTTATAAAGAAGTTAAGAAAACGTTATTTTTGTGATAATATTATCGGTCCAAGCGGTTTTTTGGGGTCCTGAGAGTTCATCATTATCAATGGATATATGTCCGTCGAGAATGAACTCACAAAATACTCCACATATAAAATAACTTTCATAAATTTAACTGGAGTAGCCGATACTTGATGAAAATTCATTTTAAATAAAGTAGCAAAGATTAATATCTAAAATTGTCACTATATTTAAAATTGTATGTATAACAATTGAACCCGTCATTTCGAAAAGGGTACACTTTTTTTAAATATTACTTTTTGGCGCCATTTTATTCACTGAAGTGTTTTACATATTCCCTGGGAAAAGTTCTCATATTCATGTATCACAAACCAACTTATAAAACAATCGAAAATTAACGTCTGTATAAAAATTTTACTTATGCCCCTTTCAAGAGAAACGGGACGCAGCTGTCAGATGTGGCATAACCTCATTTTATCTTTATCAAATGGAGAATCTCGAGCTTGCCGAAAATGCTTATAAATCCAGAAAAACAATGTCTGGTGTAAGGAACATTCAAAACTATAAACATAATACAATAATAAAAGTCAAAATAGCCTGGGAAAGCTCATAAAAACTATAAAGGGAAAGATGTGGCACCAAGACAAACGGGAGCTGATTGCAGGTTAGTTTTCTATTACATATTCGTTCTCAACATTAAGTTTGTTTCCACACGGTGTTACCACTATACCACTTATTTTATTACTTTAAGATAATGTTTATCATTTTCGTCATTTACTGAAGATTTTGTCATTTACTGAAGATGTCATGCAAAGTACTATCCGTTTTGTTAACAATTTTGATAGTAAAAATGCCCAAAACATATACTTACAGGCATTGATTGAAAAAAAAGGAAATACGGAGAAAACAACCCAGATCTGAAGAACCTAAGAAAAGAGAATTCACCTTCATACATACATGTATATCAAATTAAGATAGAAGGTGTAAAAAAAGTGTGCAAAAAAGCATTTTGCAGCATCCATGGAATTTTTGAGAAACAAATTAG
The DNA here is from genome assembly GCA_031761425.1 of Cosmopolites sordidus. NCBI lineage: Eukaryota > Metazoa > Arthropoda > Insecta > Coleoptera > Curculionidae > Cosmopolites > Cosmopolites sordidus. Next base: position 166,034 of record JARFXV010001598.1, read on the forward strand.
ACGTTTATGTGGTTTATTAAAAACAAATGAGCATCGTATACACACAGGTAAATCAGAAGGATCACATACAACGGCGGCTCGTGAAGAAGGACGTTGGGGCACCGCCCCTCCAGCATTTACCACAGTAAACAATTTGTCAAAGCAAAATACCATATTTTATTTCTGTTAAATTTCTTTCCTTTAACTCATTTTCCTGGTTCACCTCCTGGTTAGTGTTTCAATAGCACAGAAGGTAAAAAAGAGGAAGGGGAAGGCAAAAAAACTTCAGCAGCACTATTTTCTTCTAGGCCCTCCCACATTAAAAACCCACAAGCCGCCACTGGTCACAAAGCAATGCAGTATCTGGTTAAATATGTATACCACTATAATAAAGATGCATCATCCTGTTATTTAGATGAAAAATTCATTCAAAATTATACGCATATTATATGAACACAAATATCCGGATCATCCAGTAAAATATAAATTTTACTTAAATTATTTCCAAGAAAACTCTAGCTTATCGTTTGGTAGAAAGCAAATTGATGTATGTGCACTGTGTGAAGAGTTAAATAGTAAACTAAAAAATCCACATCTTAATGATAATGCAAAAAGGGTCTATCAAGCAGATATTGAGATCCACAAAAAAAGCAAATAAATTTTACCAAAAAATATAGGAAGTGGAAACTAAGTGCAAGAATGATCCAAAGCTATATGAGACTGCATTTGATTATCAACTATGGCTATATGAATTTTGCATTTATGATCTGAAAACTGGTATCAGTATTTGGATTCTTATTGATCCTTATTGTGAAGCAGTCGCTAATAAAGGTCCCAACGAAGTAGGTACCTTTATGCTAGATTACATTTAAAAAAATAGTAGTAATGACGCCGAAGAGCTGCATCGATTTTCAGATGGTTATGCCGTCCAAAATCGGACTCATACCATGGGCCGTATTCTTTTATCACTGGTAGTTGAACAAAATAACTATATAAGCGAGATACAATATTAATATCCAAAAGAGGTAACTCATTCCTGCCAGACATATTCGAAAAAATTACAGGATTTGCACACCAGCCGTGTATGAAAATCTTACTAGACAAAATTTATACAAAACTGAAGATATTATAGAGATAAAAAATTGGTAGCCGAATCCAGCCTCATTGTCATACTTGCGCCATCTCTGTACCATCATCAGCTCTGTATCAATAAACAATTATTCTCAAGTATATTATCGCTCTGAAATAAATACAAGTATTTCATATTTCCTTAGATTTGCATGAAAAATAATTATTTATAATACTATTTTCTAGTTACAATGTATGGTTCACAAAGCCGGAAGAATAAATTTCTGTACGTTGCAAAAACGCCAATTTACATAGTTATTCCGCGTTTAAAAAATTATGTTTATTACACATGCATTATTTTTATAAGCAATTGGGCTGACGTAATTGTCTGAAAATAAAACCACCTACATAAAGTTTTTGAGTTCACGGACTTTCTCCATCAGCTGATGTCTCACCACCTTTTCACCCTACCGTCGACATTAAAGTGTATCGATCCAACGCTAAAACACATCAAAATGGGGAGTTTTTGGGCACTAAAGGGGGTATAATTGAGTTCCAAGTTGACAGGAAAAATAATTTATTGCATTGACTTGACTCGAAAATGTTAACCATTTTTCAAGGCGGAACATAAAATAAATGACATACCGTAAAAAAACTTTTATTCACAGGTTATTACCCATTGTGATCGATGATTTTGATTCATCATTTTAGCATGGAGCAAATTATGAAAAATTATATAATTCGCTATTTTAATGAATTTATCCAACGGATTGCGTGTAACATAGCTGAATTTTTAGAAAATAACAAATTAGTATGCAACGTAGACAAGATATCGGTTCACTCATGCAAATTAACTGTATAATATACTCTTACGCCAGCGAATAATACAACCATCGAAACACTTCCTCTGAACAATTTCCGATATAGCCTTCAACTCCTTTTGTATATGTTGTTTTAGGGCCTCAATAGAGTGGAAATTGTTCCACAATGTAAACATTTAAGTTTGGGAAAAAAAATATGTCACACGAGACCACATCGGATGAATACGGTGATTTGATGATGATACTCGTTGAGTTTGTAGCCTAAAAATTGACGTTCACGTATCGATATTTTGAAGGGTTCATTAGCGTGAAGTAAAATTCAGAAATTGTTCCTATACAATTATGGTTTTCTCCTGCAAACTTTCTCTCTCAAACGCCTCATAACAGTCAAATTATATTATCTATCGGTTGTTTATATCTCCGAAGAAATTCCAAGTGGATAATACTACAATAGTTAAAGAAAGCAATCAACATGACTTTAATTTCATGATTTTGGCATAGCTTTCGATTTCGGTTTGTTATTGAAACGCCATTCCAAACTTTGTAAGCTGATTTACATACGAAATTCATAAACTGAGATCTCATCACCCATTATTATACGTTTAATTAATGTAAACTCCGAATTTGCTTCAAGCATGTTTCCAGAAACTTGTTTGCAATGCCATTTTTGTAGAAAATTTAGCTCCTTTATAACAAGTTGAGCTTTGTTCTCAAGCCCAAAAGACTAATCAAGACGGATTCATGAGATATGTCCAGATTCTGAACCATATCTCTTAAGCTTAAATAACAATTTTCCATAATCATTTTCTTTACTTTATCAATATTTTCATCAATGGCTTGCCTAATCAACAGCTGTAAACAAATTATTTGACGGATGTCACCAAAATTCTACGTGTTAATTAGTTGCTTTGGTACCAACTTAGAGCAAAGTAATCATACTTTTTGCAGGCCTCTTAAAGAGGCCTCTCGTGTCCAGTATTTGTTTGACACAATGTGTATTCAATCGGGTCTTTTACGTACTGACGAACCATGTTTTATGTTTCAATTTACTGTTCAATACATACTATAGCTTTCTCTGAAAGTTTGAACATATCAGCGCATAAGGAATGTTTTTATTATCAAAAAAGGAAGATGGCATAATGAACGTTTGAACAAACTTGCTACATATACTGTTGAATGACAAAATATGGTTTCACAAAATACGAGAAAGAGCGACATAAGCAAATACTAAGTTCCTCTGAGAGAAAGTCATGTGGCATATGTAATGGGATTGAAAATGAGTCATCGTACACTATACGTTCTTCTCACTATACCAGACTATTATTTCCACCTTCGCTATACCAAACTTTCCATTTTGTCCGTTAATTAAAAATGCAGGAACCCTATACCTGATAACCATAAAGTAAATAAAGTTTTAGTGTATTCATCATATTGCCCAGAACTAGTACCCTTAGATTATCATATGTTTAGAATTTTATTCTGTTAATGCTATATATTGATTGAAAAAGTACCTTTCATAATCTATCAAAATGAATGAAGCAATTGATTAGAAAAGTCAAATATAAGTAATTTAAGATAGGCATATGGTAATCTTTCGGCATGACAACTTCATAACATATATTCTTAAGTTGCTTCCATCATATTACAATATGACTGGGATATTTTAGTGTATTCTTCATATTTCCTGTACATTAGACTTAAGTTAGACTATTAAAAGTATAAGGTTTTTTTTCAGTCATGGTATAAATTAACCAAATTTAAATTTCCGTCAAAAATTAATCGGTTCATTCTACAAAAATTATTCCATGTTTCTAATATTTCTTTAATTACCACAAAGAAAAGATCACGTGTCAAAATAAATAATTTTTAGAAACACTAAAAATCTGAAGAAATATATGTATGTCATGTATCAATATATTAAAATTTTCTGAAACTCCTTATGGAAACCAAATGTTCGTAGAAGGAGATTCTTGATATTTCTCAAACCACGATTTTAGATATCAACTTTAGTTCAATTTAATTATAGGCTACAACTAGAAATAGGCATGTAAATATGTAATAATGTTTATGGATTCCGCAGTTGATTCCTTGTGAAACGTTTTGAAAACACTGGGATTTTAAATGATACACTTGTAGCTTTTTAATGTTTCAAACTTATATTATAGATTTTGCTTTACATATGTTTCGCCTTGTTAAAGCTTTTTCAAGCGTAGCTTGAACTAATACTATTAGTTCAAGCTACTCTTGAAAAAGCCTTCATAAGGCCAAACAGATATAATAAATAATAGATAAATAGAGCAACATATATAATAAATGTTTGAAATATTAAAAAGTTGCAAGTGTATCATTTAAAATCCTAGTATGTAAATTATAGCTTCCAACCTGAATCCCTTAGATTTTTTTTGTTACTTTATTTTAATATTTATTTCTAAAGGAACTTTTATAGGAAGGTATTACAAAATAAGGGTAAAATACAACTAATAATACCACTGCTATATCAAAAATATCTAGTGAATTTTCTTCACTAAGCACCAAAGCTTTTAGTTTATTCCGACAAAGAATGGAGTCTTGAATCATTTATTTATCGCTTAGTGAATTTATAATGAGAAAATGTTTATTATGTAAGCTATTATTAACTTTATTAACATGCAGCGATGCATGATCAGTGATTTGCTACCTATTAACCTTGGTCAGCATGCCCCGCGAGCTATCAACCCTTGAATTTTACTTCACCTTTCGTTTCTCGAAAAATCTTCTTTTTCTTCTTCCTGTAATACTATTCCATTACTGCGCCTTGGCCAGCTTCAACCTTCGGCTCCAACAAAATCGATATATTCAATCAATCCAATTTAAGACTGTGTACGAGATGTGCAAAGCAATGAGACTGATGGTGTAGTATTCTATCTAGTGACTCCGTTGGTTTCCCCTTTGGACAGGTGGCAATAACCAACAACTAATGCGTCAGAACGACTTTCAACTCCCTAGAAACACTTGGAGGTCGTAACAATTATTTTTGTAAACCGAAATTTTAAGCAACGGTGCACTATTAAGCTTTGTTTCAGACTTGAGCACAGTTCGACAGAAACTTTTGCAAAACTTCAACAAGTTTATTGAAACAGTGTTTTGTCGAGTGTCCAAGTTTTCAGGTGGTTTAAAGCATTCTCAGAAGGCCAAGACTCGATTGAAATTGAACCTCGCAACGGAAGGCCTTCAACTGCAAGAAGGGATGAAAGTCTACAGAGATCGAGACCATTCTGATCATTGATTGAAGGTCGCAAAAAACGGTCAGACTTGATTTTGATTTACACAGCCGTTCATCTGGTTAACAAATTAATTGAGTATGAAGAAAATCTGCGTTAAAATGGTTCCAGCAAATCTTTCGCAGCATCTAAAGAACATGGGAGCGAAACATGTCTTACCTTTTTGGTGTAGATTGAAAATGACCCTTATTGTTATAATATGTCATTAGCGGTAACGAGTCTTGAATTTTTGAATACGAACTGAAAACGAAACGGAGAAAGCCAAGAATGGCATACTTCAAACTCACCTCGGCCAAAAATAAAACAAAAATGAAACCGAATCAAATGTACCTCAGGGCTAAAAGGTTTGGTCATCCGTTTTACCGAGGTGTTCTTGAAAGATTTAAAAAACAGGTCATTCATGTAAGACCGAATACATGGGTGCTACATCACGACAATGCATCATTCCGACAAGTAAAAGCAAGTAAAAGCATCACAGATATATATATATATATATATATATATATATATATATATATATATATATATATATATATATATATATATATATATATATATATATATATATCACTCACTTTTCGTTAACTTTCTGAAACTATAAGACCTACAAACTTAAATTTTGGCAGGAATGTTCCTCACGCGCCATGGACATTCGTTAAGGAGGAAGGTTTATAAAAATAAACTCCTAAAGGGGGTGTGGGAGAGTAAAAGATAAATATACGCCCGTTTTGGAAAAAATGTTCTTTGTGCTTCGTAGATGTTCGCTAAAAAGAGGGATTCTTAAAAATCAACTCCTAAGGAAGGTTGTGGAAGCGTAAAATATAAGTTGGGATTGTATCGTTGTAAATCTCTCGCAATTTTGTCTTCATAAAATTTATAGAAAAAATTTGTTAAATAGCTGGTAAAAGCTATGTAATTTTAAAAGTTAAAGCAAAAGTTTTAATCATAAAAAGTTTATATTACACCCAGCAATGAGGGCGGGTAAAGCATAATTGCAAATTACATATATTATATTATGTTTTCTGTAAAATATATATTTACATTCATTAAGATATATTAAAGTGTATCCTAATGAAGTAACTATTTTACTTTCACCCTAACAATATTTTACGTAAGCCACAAATTTAACAATAGCTTGGTTATAACGCATGAACCCAAACTCTTTGTTTTATTTGAGATGAGTCACCCACACTCGTCATTTACATTACAACTCGTAACGCGCAAAAACTACATTTCGTTCATATAGAAAAGCGACGCACATTAAGCCCTAAAAAGGGTATAAAACCTGTTTCAACCTGTTACCCTGCCCTTTTGTGGCTCTAGCAGGGTGAAAACGGCTGTTTAGCGTTCAGGTGAAATAAAAATTGATTCCTTTGGGGGTTGTACAACCGACAGGAAATTCGAGACGAGACAACGAGTAACGATAATTGTATATGACGGTGTGGTGAACCTATGCGTTAATGATTTAGCGAAAAGAATTACGGGGGTGATGATTTATATATTTCAATAAGACAGTACAGTGGTTTGTTTTGAGTTAAAAAGGTTAATATTTTGTTTTTGGCACCGCACCCTGTATATAAATATTGTATTACATATATATATATATATATATATATATATATATATATATATATATATATATATATATATATATATATTCCTGATTATATTATCCTGATAATATTGTCCTGATTTTGGCACCGCACCCTGTATATATATATTGTATTACAAGATCCGGAGGAGAGGAAAATATCAGTTCAGTATGAAGAAATCACCCACAATGTGCTTCAAATGGCTGCTCCAATAGCACTAGAAGAAGAAGGTATCAAACAGACAAAAATCTCCAGTGAGACCATTGATTTAATAAAGAAACGACGGACAATGAGAAATTCAGAGAGTCCTATTGGCACAGTCGGGTACGCTGAGCTGCTCTGCAAAACTATAAGAAAACGTATCAGAGACGACATGCGCCGGTTCAAGATGCAGCTAGTGGAAAAAAACCCTGGAAGAAAACAAAGGAATTAACAAGGCTAAGCAGAAGCTGAGAAGAATAGAACGCAAATGTGTACTTTAATTCGTGAGGATGGCACCGAGTGCATGGCGCGTATGCAAATGATAAAGGTTGTCAGATCAAAATCAATCAAAGACAACAGCACCCACGGTAGAGCAAATGCCAGATATTTTAGTGGAGGAAGTAATAAATGCTATAGAATCAATGAAAAACGGCAAGGCTCCGGGAAAAGACAGTGTAACTATCGAAATGCTAAAAGCTGGTGGTCGGACGTAACATAAAACACTGGCAAAATTATACTCAAAATACCTCAAAGAAGAAAATGTACCTGACTTATTGAAAAATGCAGAAGTGATTCTTTTACATAAAAAAAAGAGCACAGGAGGATTTAAAGAACTACCATCCAATAAACCTCCTATCAGCAATATACAAAATTTTCGCATGACGCACAACCAAGAGAGCAAGCAGGATTCAAAAGTGGATTCAGTACAATGGATCACATTCAGGTTGTACAGCAAGCCATAGAAAGGCACAATAAATTCACCATGCCACTATGCTTGGCTTTCATCGACTACGAAAAAGCATTTGACTTAATCTCAAAGCAGGCCATAACGGATGCATTGCTGAGCCAGGAGGTAGACAAACCATATTTAAACCTTTTAGGATCGATAAATGATTAAGCTACAGCGACAATTCCTTGATGATCATGAAGTGGGAATTAATGTAGAACGAGGTATACGGCAGGGTGACGCAATATCGCCTATTCTTTTCTCGGCTGCCCTTGAAGAAGTATTCCGTAAATTGGATTGCAAGCAGGATAGTGTAAATATCAATGGTGCAAATTTAAATTATCTTAGATTTGCAGATGATATCGTGCTCCTTTTACAAGATCCAGAGGAGCTACAAGAACGCATACAGGAGCTGCAAATGGCTGGCGAACCATTTGGCTTGAGGTAGGCTCAAGTTAGTGTTTAAGAGCAGACTCTCACTTTGCCTGAAGGGAACGGTCTTCGATGCGGTGCATACTGCCCGTTATAACATACGGAAGTGAAACCTCGACACTCACACCGCAATCAATTCAAAAACTTCGGGTGGCACAGAAGGGAATGGGGGGATGTATGCTTGGCATTGCAAGACGAGACAGAGAGCCCTGCGTATAGATCAAGGAACGAGCGAGGGTCTGTGATATCATTGGAAGAGTAAAACAATTCAAATGGAGATGGGCTGGCATATAGCGAGGCGATAGGTCGACAGATGGACCAAGGCAATCCTGGAATGGATACCGCTTGATCGCAAACGTCCGCTAAGAAGATCGAAAACACGATGGACTGCTGATATCGTTAAGTATATTGGATGCGAGTTGCAGAGGAAAGCCCATGACCGTGAAGGTTGGAAGCATGCTGAAGAGGCCTTTATCCTGCAGTGGATCGACACAGGCTGATAATGATGATGATAATAATACTAAAATATAAATTTATTCATCACACTTATTACTGACTATTTTATTTTTTGAATGTCTCAGACATGCATATCGATTGCACCGCATACAAAACTTTCGAGATTTTCTGTCCTTGTTTCTGTTGTATAAGTAATATCGCTACTGTTTGGGCATTATTGGAGGAGGTTGTTCATCTTTTACTTTTAGTTCTGGTAGAATAGCTATTATATGTTGTTTTACTATGGAAAGAAATGACTTCAATTGTTGTCCTAGCTCCAGCAAAAACACTATTCTATTATGAAAACGAGTATTTTTCTAATTTGGGTTTTTATCATCCAAAATTTATAAGCATTCATACCACCGATATGTCCAGCAAATGAAAAAATATTGTAACCGGTCACCGATTACTTTTTCTTTTTGTAGTTTATTATTTTACCAATTTATCTGTTATATCAACTGCACCATTTCTTCAGTTGTTACAGTTTATTCAGTAATAACTTGTTTAAAAAAAAACAAATAATTACATATTTGTATGCTACATACATATCGAATACATAATATGTATTTGATAAATAGCTAAGAGGAAATTAATGATAAAAAATTATTTTTGAATTTATTCTCAAAAATTGATGCCTGGAGTGCACCTGCATCCGCTCGGATTTATGAAGGTTAATAGTAACACGACGATCATCGTCTTCAAAAAATAAGATGCTCACTCCTTCAGCCCACAAACCCAACCAAACAGTGACTTTCTGAGGATTAAGAGGTAACTCCTGAATCACTTGAAGATTTTCATCGGTCCAAATCTTGCAGTTATGTTTGTTTACAAACCCATTAAGCCAGAAATACCCTTCTTTTGGGAGACGATATTTTTTTCCAAAATGGAAATGGCTTTCTAACTTTCTGAAGCTATATTCACGAATGTTTGACACAAATGCTGATCTGATGACTTTAGCTGTTGAGTTAATTGAACTTTTTAAGCCTTACAACGAAGATCATAATGCAAAATTCTTCACGTAGTAGTCTGAGAAAAGTCGAATGACTGAAAAAGACGTGGAATAGGTAAATTCGGATCTTCTCTTTTACCCTATCTTAGTGTGATGTTTTCCAACGCTCGGCAGTCCGATGACGCATAGCAACTCAACCGACTCATCTGCAATTGAGCCAGTTTGTTAAAATTTTTCAACAAGACGATAAATAGATGGTTCGATTGATCGATTATGTTGACTATGAATTTCACGCAACACTCAAAGTCTGGCGAACTGAGTATGTATATAAATAATTTCTAAACGCTGTTGAATCGTGTATCAAGTCGAGAATTTTTTGAGCGACCCTCGTGTATGGCCCTATGATTGCAACTAATGTCCATTCAATAATTTAAAAGCATAAATAAATGATTTCTTCTTCTCCGTCTTTCTTAGGTTCGTCGAATTGACATTTGTTATTTAATTATATTAAATATATTAACAACCGAATCTTCATTTTTTTAGAAAAAACTTTTATTAACAATTAAGCACTCATCACACGACCGCTTTGTCAGTTTTCCACCGCATAGACAATTTTGAATGCATGTGCAACCACTTACAACTAATAGTAAAATCGCTTTTATCCGTTTCAAAAGTGAAATAAACATATGTCGGGTTCCCACAAAGTAACGACAAATCTGTTGAAACGCATTAATGCGTCGAAAGCTCATCCATAATACAGGCACGCGTTACAAAAGAAGTTTAACTAACTTCACCTCAGTTAAATACATAAATTTATTCCAGTTTCCGCCACATCCCGGCAATAAACCAAACACACTCGTATATTTTACAGGTGTCAAGCTTCATTTCCCTATTTTTTATATTTAAGAGGATGGAAGTATATTTTTGGAAACATTAAGAAGAAACACAGATTTTTATTATTTTTTTTTGTAGATGACTGGTGAGGAATGTTTGAAGCACCCACGCACGCTAATAAATGGAGCGGTGTTTACTCGACCCAAACAGTTACAGTGTGAAATTAGGACGGAATGAAAACAAAAACAGAAAACACGGTAGACCTAACAAAAAACAGGCACAATTAAACAAGAAACAGATTCATGGAAAAATAAGGATTTTAAATTAAATATGATATATTTTAAATATTTTTTCATTAAGCGGGAAACATTGTTCTGGATGTGTGGTTGAGCATGTTATAATTAAAACGTCCATGTAAATGAACATTTTGTTATGTACGTGTTATATTACGTTATATACGTATGTATGTTAGACCATGTAATAGATTGTTACATAAGTTTCCGCCGTTTTTATAACTTGATTGGTTTTCCTCCATTTTATATTATTTGGCTAAGTGTGTATATGCATTTTAAAGCCCTTTTCTTACTCATTGGCATCCTTTTTCTTAACTTAACTTAATTTAAGAAGAATATTTTAATTAACTTTACCGAAATTGGTTTACCAAGTTCAAAAATGGCAACTTCAATCCGCTCTAGTCAACCTTCCGACTTTAACGAGGACCATTATAAAGGGATTTTGAAGGAGGTCGGCCATCAGCCATTTGAGAAGATAGCGGCCTTGGGACGATCTCCCTACATCTTCAATCTATGTCCGTCAACAACAAAAATCTCTGCAACAAAGCTGCTCAAAATCTTGCCAGACACCGATCAACACGCGGCCATAAGCAACGATTCTTGTATAGAGAATCGTCATGAGACATAAGAAATGGTGTTTCTACTTCAACATAAAGCAAAAGAAATAAGTGTATGCCTGCAGGAAAGACGCAAAAGCCGAAAGTGATGCAAAATGTTCATTACAAAAAGACCAAGATCTGCGTTTGGTTGGACTGGGAGGGTCTCGTCTATTGGACAATGCTGGCAAAACGCAAACCAAATATCGATGGGAAAAAGCTGTTGCTGTGTATATAATGGGATCAACTGAGCGTCGTGCATTATGAGTTTGACTAGATTGGTCAAGTCAAACGATCACTGCTTACCATTATCTGCAGGAACAGATTCATTAGTGTTAGTGACGCACTATAGGAAAAAAAAAACATTATACCACCAATGGAAGGATTTGCTCAATTTCATTAATACTTTACACCTACTTCTTGATCCCTTATATTAAAAGTTACTGGAAATGATTAACTTTTCATCGTTATATGTTATAAATCCTTTTAAAACTGAATTATTTTCGTTACAGTCAATTCATAATTTATCTTTTTCTCATCCTTATCTTATATTTCTCCAACTGGCTATTAACATTTTTTGGAAAAAGCTGGTAGATTATGGGATATCGTGCATTTCGTCGAGAGAAGGTAATTTTAATATAAAGAACGCACATACTACGACTATTCGAAAATTCGTTTTGACATGTAGTTTTATTTTTGTTATTTAAAATCGCGTTAGAATCCAGCCTTTGTTAGAAAATGAAAAAACCTACCAGACAAATAGCATGTACGAATGTTAATAGTACTGAGTAAGTTAAAAATCGACTATTCCGAAATCCAAACTCGATTATATCACTGGACCCAGTCTGGGTTTACATAACTTTATATCAAACTAACCTTGAGGCTAACAATAAACCAACCTCGGGCATTATTTAATAGTTTCGTTTGTTCGAAATACCTAAAAAATACCACAATACGCTTAATTCGAAAATAGTTTATCGATTTTAAAAATAAAATTTATAAGCCAAAGTACAATATCTCAAAACTGTTGTCAAAGTAGTCTGTCACGAGTTCCTTTGAGTTGTTGATCTTCTATTAAATGGAGCATCCGAAAATGTTTAGATTTTCTTTATGTGAGTTTCGTATTTTTAGTATCGCAAATGACTTTTGCCGGACAGTCCATTCGGCTCATCAATATTTATAGATATTAATAGAAAATATAGAGTTCAAGTCTATCAATTTAGTAGTTTTAAGCCAAAACATCTAAGTCTCATTTTAGCAGAAGCATTGACATTAAATTTAAAAACCAAATTTCTATACATTGAAGATGATAACATTATTTTAATTTAATTTAATTACATTAGTTTTAACTTTAATTTTATTTATATTTTAATTTTAATACATTTTATTAAATTAAATTAAATTTTAATAAATTTTTATTAAATTAAATTTAATTTAATTAATTTAATTTAATTTAAATATAAAACACATTTCAAAAATCTATTTTAAAAACCAATCGAATTAATATTATAAAATACTAATTGGTAACAGCAGACCAGTGAAATAGATATTTAAATACTAACACCGAGGAAGATTATGATTAATGTACGGGGGAGAGAAAAAGAAGTATAGACTATGCCTAGAATAAGAAAAAATTGAACTTATGAGGAAATGAGAAAAACAATGCTTTGAGGACACTGTGAAATGTAAGAACACAGTTACTAATGTGGTAATGATGATGATGTTTCCCTGATACTACAAAATGATGTGGAATTGTTGTTAGTGTTCACCCGGCGGTCATTATGGTATTAAGTTTCATTTTTATTATTTGAACTGAAAAATCTGGCCACTATGATGCAGGTGTGGATGTGAATTTAGCAGCAACAACCTGAGATGTGTGTGCAAGCGCATTATCGTGGTCAAACAGCCCTTTCTTTCTGGCCAGCTATGAACAGCAACAGCCTACACTTAGAACCGTTTTCGCTTTCTTTGGCGCATTTTTACCTGCTCCCAACCATTGTTTCCACCTGCTGTTTCATCTTTGACATATAATAGTGAATCCATGTTTCATATACTGTTATAAAATGTCGAAGCCGCACAGTAAGTCTAAACAGTAGTAAGTCTAAACACTTTTGAGAAGTGTTCACTACAATACGTCTTTGGTTTACAGTTAACAAACATGGCACATATGGATGGAGGAAGAGATACCCTAAATATCATGTAAAATGTCAAGAAAATGGTCTGTTGGGACATTTACAATGTCAGTAAACTCGCGTACAACTTTTTTCCCGTCAAAAACGAATGAAAAGGTTCCTTTAAAGTGGAATCTAACTCAATTTACGTCCTTAGGAGTTAAGCTGTCTAAAACTAAGTGGTCTATAAGAGCTCGAACTTCAATTTTATTTATCTTTCAGTGAAATGTCAAAACAGGATACTTTACTCGATAACCAGATACCCATAACACATAGCTGCTAAACGCAAGCGTCCTAAACTTCACTGCGAATCATACTTGGCAAATATCATCGTGCATATAAGGAAAACATGATGAAAAAATGGTCATAAATAAGAAAGAGTATAGAAAAGTCTCATAGTCAACAATTTTCGCTGTTAATTTTTTTTTGTTGATTAATAAACAAAAGGTTGATTCGCGATTAAATACAATATCAAATAACAAAGCTGTGAATATAGCATTTGTTTCTATAACGAATTTTTTTTTGTTATGAAAAAATCGGTGAAAGAAAGTAAATAATTGGCAGCTCTAACCGATTTGGACATTCTACATTAGGAGAATTTGTGTTAAATATAGAATAAGTCCTTTCTTTGAATTTTCTTTAAAGGCAAGGAAATCAGAAATAATCACAATAAAGGCAAGGCATCAGGTTTGACAGTTACTAATTCGTATTTTTTTCATAAAAAAACACGTTTAATTTGGAAGAAAGGTAAAAAATGTTTTATTCAAAGTATACGCCATCGCTAGCTACACATTTTTTCAATCTGCCTTTGAATTTCTGGATTTCCTCCAAGAAAAAGCTATTTTTCGGCATCTTCGAAATTGTTAAAGTGTTTCATGAATAGTGCATGAGACATTAATGAAAACAATTGGTAGTCGGAAGGGGCCAAGTCTGATGAGTAAGGCGGATAGGGCAAGAGTTTCCAGCCATGGTCAGAAATGGTGTCTCTGACCTCTTTCACTATGGGTGATGGAACGTTGTCGTTCTGCAAAATCACTTTTCCGTGTCTTGTAGCCCATTTTGTTCACCTTTCGATCATTGCATGGTTCAAATTGATCGTTTGTTGACGGTAGCGAACGGACGCTATTAAGTGTTTCATCTAGTTTCATAATACACGACACCCTTCTGATCCCACCAAGTGCCCAGCATTTTCTGCTTCACAAAGCGATTCGGTCTTGCAATCGATGTGTATGGTTGCTCTGGGTCAACCCACAATTTTCTGCGTTTTGGGTTCTCGAAATATATCCATTTTTCATCTCAAGTCATGATCCGATGCAAAAAAAGTATTTGTTTCATGCCGAGAAAGCAAAAGTTCGCAAACCGTCTTTCGTTTTTCCATCTGTCTGTCGTTCAGCTGATGTGATATCAATTTTTCTTGGCGTCCCATGGCATACAGACGATCAGAAATAGTTCGGCAATCAATATTTAATCTCTCTGCAATTTGTTGTTGTGTTTGCATATCGTCTTCTTTCAGCAATGCTTGGAATTCGGCTTCTGGAAGTTTTTGTCGTTGACCTGGGTTTTTGTCTTTTAAGTCGAAATCATCACTTTTGAATCGTCTAAACCAGCGCCCATAAGCGCGTTGCATTGGGACATTGTCACCATAAGTTTCCACAGCTTTTACTCGCGTTTTACTTTTGATTGAAAAAGAAAAGCAGTACGTGCTGCAAATGCTCTCGAAACATGACATGTTTAACCATACGAAAAAAATATAACGCTGAAAGCTTCAGTGAACCTATAATCTTCTAGCCCCATATCTTAAAAAAAATTAAGGATTATTAACCGCCACGCCTGATGTATTGACAATACGTATTTTTAATGACACCAAAAGCTATACAACTTATTTTGCCCTTAATATATAAGAATAGATACTTACCCCAACATCAATGCTGGTTATTGAAGGAAACTTCTTTTTCATTGATTGTGACATTGCTTTGTACTAAGTTTTCATAACACTATATTGTTAAAAAATTATGTAAATCTACGTAGTTAGGACGGAAACATCAAAAAATTAGATTATCTAAAAGAGAATTACGATTAAAAGCAATGTTAACTGACAAAAATATCAATTAGGACCGACGTTTTAATGTAAACTTGTTGAGATATCAACATACATATTTTGAATCCAAAAAGAAAATGCATTAGTTATGCATCTAAATATTGTCAAAATTTGAAGGATGGAAGTTTATAATATACGTATACTGAAACAAGACATAATAACAGTTATAATTTAGGCAAACAATAAGAAGAAATACAAGTTAAAAGGTACCAAACGCTTTATTGTTACCTAAAATATTCTCTTTTTACATCAGTTCACTTTTGCAATATGTTTTATTGCGTTTCCTTTCGCTTCAAAACTAATTTTCAAAACCTTTGTGCCATTTTGAACTGGCAATCACTAAAACACCATTTTAATACGACTGCAGTTTGACAAGACGTTAAAAAGTGCCGGTGTTTTTGATACTCTGGTGAACATCACTAATAAAAAAATCAACACTATAAGGTAATATATCAAATTTATGTTTTTTTCTTTCAAATAGTTGACTAGTTGAGAAGTTGTACGGGACCTGGCATTGCCATAAAAAACGATAATATGATTCAGGTACTTTTTTATTTTTTCTTGTACTTTTTTTTCAGGGTTTTCTAACCATGTTAGCATAACGATCAACATCATCAGAGATGGTTCAATCAAAAACATAAATCATCTCAGATGGTTGAATTATAACTATTAAGTACGAATTCAATAAGTGGCACATAAACTTCCCTTATTAAATTTACAAACATATATTTTAATAAACATAATTAGCGTTAAATATATCTTTACTGATGTTAATATTTTTAAAATTCATTAGGAATATTCTGACTGATAAATTGATATGATGATGAGATAAAAGTTCTGTGGCTGACTGAGGTTATAAAAAGTTTCCAGATTATGCAGAATTGCCTTTCCTTCATAGCCGAGGATAATGGGGCAATTCTAGCTTCGGAAATTAAAAATAAAGTATCCCAAACAAAATTATTTATACTACAGAAGGGCAAAACAGTTGAAACAGTGCTCTATATATGATAATTCTTTATATAAATGGATCTGTATTATGCAATTGAAAGTTTTCTTTGTGTGCTGCTTCACGAAAGTCACCCTCATATTTTGAAGATACAAAAAGTTTTAGTTTTGAGAATATTTTCATATTTTATATATATATATATATATATATATATATATATATATATATATATATATATATATATATATAAACATAATTTGTATATGTTGCTGTAGTCAAAATTTTATTAAGTTAATTCGAAAATATTCATCGTTTCTCGTTTGGGTGGTAAATATTTTTTTTGGAAATCAAAAAATTTGGATACAAGGGTCATTCAAAGATATTAGAGATATAAGAATGTCCAGTAAATAATTATATATATATATATATATATATATATATATATATATATATATATATATATATATATATATATATATATATATATATATATTATATTATATATATATATATATATATATATATATATATATATATATATATATATATATATATATATGTATATATATATATATATATATATATATATATATATATATATATATATATATATATATATATATTATATTTTATACAGATTTACTCCAATTCGCTCTTCGCTCTAAAAATTTAAAAGGCCAAAATTTCACCATTCTATAAATATTGGTTGTGTTTGGAATCGTTGAACTATCTTCAGTATTGTGTCTTTTGTGTAGCTGTTGAAATAAAAGAAGATAACTTTTATTATCGTTATATTTTCCGTATTGTTAAAAATGCTTGCACACGATCAGAAAAAACTATGTTAAAAGTTTTCGGCGTAATATTAATATATTACGAGTAACACTTCGATCGCACGGCTAATATTGATTGAACTATTGAACACTATCAGTATGTGTGGGAGATTGCTGCGGTACTTGTTCAAACCATACATTCCATAGCACTTGCCCGAACAATAGTGCTACAGCACTTACAACACCTTAGCGCTTACTGGGGACAGAAGATTATCGGCTTAATGTTGCGATGCTACATACATCAATCGACGTCAACTTGCCCACTCAAATGAAAATGCCAAAAAACAACACCTTTTTCAAACGGATAATTATGAAACCTGAAAAACGAACAGCAACAACGGCAAACAACGTAAAAAATGAGATACCTTCAGAAGATCATGCTTACCGCATTACGAGATTAGAAAGGTTTTGATTTTATTATTAGTAAATACCTTGAAATCATCCATCGAACATTAAAGTCGTCTTTCAACACAATCAGGACAAACCCTGCAAATCTGACAGAAAATTCTATTAGTTGGAATATTTAACATTATTCTTAAATTCTTATAGAATATTCTAAAAGGAAAAAATAATCACTTATGAGGGGAGAGTTAAAAAATACTTAAAAATCTGAACGTACGTATATACAGCACACCTCGAAGTGAATAAATAGTTTCATACAATGGCATGCGCTATTACTTAATTTTATGTAAATCTATATTGTCAAAATGTGTATACTAAACTTGAAGAGATTTACCACTAAACACCAAAACACTTTTTTGAACTGCTCGACGCACGTTTCGCTAACCATGTTAGCATCATCAGGAGATGATTTAATCTAATTCTAAAACTAAACTATGTTCTATTTATATGAAAACCATACCTAACGAAGCGTGTAAAAATCATGAACCGTGAAGTGTACTAAGCCTTACACATCATGTCCTGATGATGCCAACATGGTTAGCGAAATGTGCGTCGAGCAGTTCAAAAAAGTGTTTTGGTGTTTAGTGGTAAATCTCTTCAAGTTTATTGTTTCACACCATAGGTTCCAATAGAAGAATTGAAAATGTGTATACATTAATTTCAATTTATTTTAGATAAAGTACGTTGGATTATTTCGTTTTTTAAGCTAAAGTTAGTATGAACTGATTTTTCTATAGAAGAGTACGGCTATGATTAAACACGCTAATAGAAGCAGTGATCTTGCTCGAGCTCGGGCAGAAATCTGCGCTGTAATAATTATATCTTAAATACACAGAACTACTTAAGTGATAAACCTCAACAGAACTCGGTGAGATGCGGTACGAGATACTGGCACATTCTTCAAGAAATACGTGATTGTATAACGAAGTTTTTCAAATATATTTTTCGAAGAAGATGGTGATGAAAGAAATTATGAAACAGGCGAATATCTGAAATGCATATGAATGTACGCATTAAACAAAAATAACTATCTTCGATATGGGCAAAATTATTCCCCATAATGATAACAACGAAAATAGTACAATAAAACTACGGTCCTTTGGAATTTTTATTGGACGATGTCTGTCAAAAAATTACAAATATTTATTTTTCTAGAATGACAAGCGTGAGAACAATTTAAAAAATTTGGTCCAACCTATCGGAAAAGCTATTTTTATCGGACGTACTACGCCGCAAATAATTTTTCTAGGCCTATTTTCGCAATGTTAGCGTTTATATAAAACATAAAATTTTTGTCCGCCAATAAACATAAATCCGTCTCAATTACCATGAAGCGATTTTAAAAATAGGCAATTTATATTAAAACGTACCAAGAACGATTTGGTATTCTGTTGAGATAAGGCTCTGATGAAAAACAGCTTTTTCAAGCAACATTTTTAAATGTAGTTGATTATAACCATCAAGAAAGCTTATATTCTTTTTCGCGTGTTGTTGTTCGGCATCTCTCGAAAATTTGCGCTAAGAAGCTCGTTTGAGTATCCCTTTTAAGTTTATCGCAAAATGGTAAACATTATAAGTTTAAATGATCCTCAATTGCCAAGATTAAAGGTATTTACAGCTTTAAAAATGTACATAAAATTACATATTTCCACGATAAATAACATTTTAAAGATTTATCTTTAAAGCCGTCTGATAAAGCATTAAAAAGTAAATATTTTCTATTTATAAACTCTATTGCTTCTACTAATAACATAGTACATGACTTACTTATAAGATATTCATTGCAATAAAAAATCGTCATATTAGATTGTGCTTGTCAATGGAGAAATATTAACATTATTATTATAAAGAAATTTCCAATAAAAGTACGAGAACATTCAAACATAATAGCTATACTACTATTTTAAATATAAAAATCACTCATAGACAGCGGTATTCAATATATTGCGTCTGAGAGCTACACGATGACCGAATTGGGTTCTAGAGTAGTTGGAAGGCGATCCCCACTCTAGGGAAAAATAGTCATTTCCAAGGAAGCGCACTTCTGGCTTAATAATATAATAATAAAGTATATTTAGCCTGAGCTGATAAATGTTGTTATGAAGACTGCTTTGTTTCAACAAGATTGTACGACTTGTCACACATCTCGCCAGACTATCGATTTATTGTAAGGAAAGTTGCCTGAACCAAGCTCATGCAATCTCACGCTCTTTGATAATTTTTGTATGGTTATGTTAAATCTTTGGTTTACAGAAATAAAACCCCTAACAATTCTTGACCTTAAACTACACCTTCAGATCACCATTGAAGATATACCACGAGATATATGTAAAAGAGTAGTCGAAAATTGGGTATCTAGAATGCATTCCACTAGACGAAGCCGAGGAATAGTCGATTTAACGACAGTGTTTTCAAAACATAATTCCATTATTTGCTCTGCAGGTCAACCACAGAACTGAGTGCCCGCTTCACAGCGTGGTTTAGACACGAAGAATGTTAAAGTTTGATTAATTACTAAACACCAGAAATGAAGGCACAGTCAAAACAGCGTGTTTTACCCGGCCAACGTGCTCCGATGTAGGTGAAGACGCTTCCATCGACCAGAAAACTCACTATTTTCTGGGATTCGCTAGACCTTCATCGGTTATTTGGAAAAGAGAAAGACGATGACAGGAGTGCTGCTTTAGATAGTGCACCTGCCCATCCTTGCACCGTAGCAACAGCGACATTGATAATTTGCACTACGAATTGATGCCGCATCCCTGTTCTCCTAACTTGGCCCCCTCAAACTTCTTTTTTCTTTCCGAACATCAAGAAATGGCTGACTGGAGTGGCCATTGCCGAAACAGAGAATTTTTTTTGCAGAGTTTGACAAGTCGTACATTTTGGACGGCATAACGATGTTAGGCTAAGTGTATCTAGCCAAAAAGGAAATTATGTTAAAAAATTCAATTTTTCGAAGAATTCGAAAAAAAATTTAAAAAAAAATTCATTCAAAAAGTATCTGACTTTTCACTCTACCCTTTTATATCCTATCAGTAGAAACATTCAACTTATTTGCTTCATTATTTCATTTATTTAACATTATTTTTCATCATTATACAGATATTTCACCTTTACATAGTGTTCAGTAAAGCATCACGAACTATGATGTTTTGAATTGAACAAACATACAAGCGATTATATAAATTAAAACGTATATGTTCGTTTGTTCAAAATCTTAAATATCCGAAAGTTCTTCACCGATTTCTTTGAAAATTTTACACTACCTTGCATTCGAATACGCGCGTGTGTATAATAGGTACGTACATACCTATTATATAGATGTCATAGATGTCAACAGATGACAGCGTCTTCTGTTACGATGGATATAAAAGAAACACACGTTATACTAAATGGGAGCGCCATCTGTTGAACGTAACAGCAACACACGCAATACTAAATATTGCTCATGCAGCGTGCTTCTTGACAGCGGCTATCACTTAGAATTTCAATGTTTCCGATTACATTGTTAAATTGAATTTTCATAGATTTCGATATATTTTCATTTTAATTTAATTAGTTCGTGTGACATTGTGTTGGAATTCAACTGTGTCTTTTACCATAGTGCTCATTTCGTAAGTATAGTCACATACAAGTCCGTCAATACTATTGTGGAAACATGAGCGCCTAATTATCCAACAAAATATTTGAATTCCCTCTATCTGTTAGTGATGTCACTGCACGTACTGCAATTGAAAATCGGCGTGGCAATTATCATGTTGCAAAATATCAACCAGGCATAGCTTGGCAATGGCACGCGGCTTGTAGTAAAAAAATAATGAGCAACCTCGCATTTCTATGGTTCCAACGAATATGCTATTTCAATTTAAGAGTATACAATTTCGACTCCAATTGGCGTCTGCAATCACCATCAATAAAGCTCAGGGCCAATGTTTGGAATTCTGCAGTTTAGATCTAAATACGCGTTATATATATATATATATATATATATATATATATATATATATATATATATATATATATATATATATATATATATATATATATATATATATATATGTTCGTGCGTGCTCTAGAATTGTGCGTGTTCTAGACGGCAAACCAGATAATCTCTATATCTGCACCAATTGGCAAACCAGATAATCTCTATATCTGCACAGACATTGGAACAACAAAAAATATTGTATATCCGTAAGCATTGTGAAATTAAACACAACGCGTGGCCGGGTACAGCTAGTTTATAATAAAAAAATTAGAAAGATGTTTCAAAGCAAAACAAAATCGTAAAATCTGATTGTCTTTACATGTGACAAATTAAGCATACGTCATAGCTTTTTTGTTCTTTTATAAGACTTTTATTTTACGTTTCAATGTAACATTGTATTTTTCGCATTTAATATACTGCATTATTCTACAAGAAACTTTTCATAAATTAACATTTTTTTTATTTAATTAAAATAATGGAAAAGACAAAAGGTTTAATTAACCTTGTTCAGAATATATAACGATTATTAGTAAATATTCACTTTTTTTGGTGTAAAATGTTCGACATACTTGTTTATATTTAAGGTTTCTTAATCCAAAAGTTTTATGAGAATTTATCAGTTTAGTTCATTTATTCATCAGTTTAATCTTGTAGATTTGTAAAAAAAAATTTAAAAATGTTATTTATTATGGAAGAAGATAAGTGTTATTCCGAAGAAATAGGGGTAATTTTTTCATTACACGCAGTCGGAATGAATTGTAGGAATACAGGACTTCGATTAAAACAAAGTTTTTCATCGGTTGCCAAGTTGATTCGGTTGGGAGAGACATACAGTAGTCATCGTTCAACTGGGGGACTATTTCGACTGTCAAGAAGAGAAAAATATTCATTGGGAGAATTGCATCGAATTCCTGTATGACAGAAAGAGTAACAAGAATGTTCAAAGAATATTGAAAAGTTAATTATATTGCTAAAAATATTATTAAAAATATATTTAAAAAAAAATTGAAAACAAAACCAGCATGCATTACTTTCGCAGTAAAGGTCATGTCATTGACTGAGCACTGGAAGGGAATCTACTTTTTTGAGGAAAAAAAATCATTTAAGATGAACGGATCTGATGATTTTTCTTTTTCTTTTCATAATCTCTGGAAAGAAAAATATGTGGAAGGAAATGTCATGGTTAAGGCGAGTATTGGCTATAAAAAAAGGTAATTTAGTGCTTCGTTCTCAGCGATTGACTTTCAAGAATATTAAAATTTAGTTAAAAAAAGTTAAAATATTTTTCGTTATTTATAGTTAGCTTCGTCAGTGTTTCGATAAGATAACGCTCCCATTCATTATGCAAAAATGATTACAGATGGATTCGAGCAAAATAATATTTCAAAATTGGATTGTCCTACTGCCAATTGAATTGTGCTACTGTCCAAATTTGATGATTATTGAAAATATTGAGGGGACACTTTTTTGGCGAGTTTATATTAATAGGTACTTTTCAAGCATTATAAGAAGAAATTCCACAAGCAACAAAATAGTTGTATTGCAGAAATAGCGAAATTGCCGAAATTCATTGCTGAAAAAAACTTTTGTTTAAATAAAAGGTGGTGGAAAAACCTCATTATATAAAAATGTTGATTGTTTACGTTTTCCTCTTTATTATAAAACTGAGGGACATTTTGACGCATCTATAATCCATTAAACATTTTAAAATATCAAGCATTTTTCTTGAGAAACATTTGAGAGATGTTTTCAGTTCAACGTAATATGAGTAAAATCATTTTACGGCAGTTTTTATATTAAAATGTTCTTTCGGAAAGTTTGAAATTATTCAGCATCGAAAATAAATGCTCTCGATTGTAAAGAGTTCATATTAAAAATATTGTTTTTTTAACTAAAATTTTGTACGAAATAATGAACTAACCTCATAACTGGACAGCCATACGTTCACCAGGCTGTTCGTCAGGCGAAATATAAACTCTCAAGAATATTAAAATTTAATACAACAATAAAAGTTATTTATAATTATTTTCAGTTATTTATAGTTATTAGTTTTAAGGATATGAGTGAAGATTCGTTAGTGTTTCAACAAGATAATGCTTCCATTCATTCTGCAAAATGTATTACAGATTGATTGGAGCCAAGTAATATTTCAAAATTCTATTGGCCCGCTATCGTTCCAGATTTTAATACCATTGAAAATATCTGGAGGGATGCTTTCAAAATGAGTTTATAATAAAGGACACTATTCAAACATTAGAGGAAGGAATTCCACCACAAACAATATCATAGTTGTATCATTCATTGCGTATTTTTTTTTATTAAATAAAATTGGTGGAAAGAACTCAAAATATTATAATGCTGATTGGTCACGTCATCATCTTGTTAACGTTCCTCTTTATTATAAAACTAAGGGAATATCTAACATTTTAATGCATCTAAAATCCATTAAAAATGTAAAATATTAAGCTTTTTTCTTGAGATACATTTCGAGACATGTTTTCAATTCAACGTAATACGAGTAAAAATTCATTTTGCTACAGTTTTTACACTAAGATGTTCTTTTAAAAACTTTGAAAAAAATCAGCACCGAAAATACATGCACTAATTGTAAAGGGTTCATATTAATTTTTTTTTTTGTTAAAATTTTGTACAAAATGTGAAATGATGAAATATAAAACTCTCATGAATATTAAAATTTAATACAACAAGAGTTATTTATAGTTATTAGTTTTAACGATATGAGTGAAACTTCGTCAGTGTCTCAGCAAGATAACACCTTCATTCATTCTGCAAAAATTATTACAGATTTGGGTCGAGTAAAGTAATATTTCAAAATTGGATTAGTCTCCTCTCTTTTCCAGATTTGAATATCATTGAAAATATCTGGAGGGATGCTTTCAAGACGAGTTTATAGTGGAAGGTACTATTAAAATTTTATAGCAAGCAACAAAATAGTTGTATGATTCATTACCGAAAATAATTGTTGATTTAATGAAAGGTAGTGAATAGAAAATATAGTTTGTTTATGTTTTCCTATTGTGAACTTTCCTCCTTTCTATAAAACTGAGGGAATGTCTAACGTTTTAACGCATCTAAAATGCGTTAAAAAAATTTAAATATTAATCGTTTTCTTGAGAAACATTTTAAGAGATGTTTTCAGTACAACGTAAGATAAGTAAATTCATTTTGCTGCAGTTTTTATATTAAGATGTTCTTTCGGAAAGTTTGAAATTATTCAGCATTGAAAATGCATGGTCTGTATTGTAAAGGGTTTATATTAAAAACATTTTTTTTAGCTAAAATTTTGTACGAAATAATGAACTGAACGAATAACCGGACAGCGATGCGTTCACCAGGCTATTCGAACGCCGAAATATAAATCGACGGGCTATTTTTACTTTTATTTTCACCAGAAATATTGTTTCGCTGCAAAATAATATAACCAAAGCGTACCAATAATCCTTTGATTACATTCGCTATGTTATTTACTGCAACTTTTATAGGCACTAAAGATTATTATATTTTCTTAAACAGATCCGAAAATATGTCCTGAATGACCTAAATATTATTCAAATGTTGGGAAACTTAAATTTCAACAAAGCAAAAAATAAATTTCAACACTCAACAAGTTTTACATTAAACATTGTATCTGCGAGTAAGTTAAATCATTATACACACCATATAAAAATAAATGTGAACTACACACAACTATTTATAAACCTATATACAAATATTTAAAAAAAAATCAAGAATAAATCGGCGGGAAACACAAAACTCTTTTCGTTTCACTTCTTCGCGTCGGAACCTAATCGAACTACAGGTTATAATTTTTTTCAAAGCCCACCGACCGCCAAAGAACTAAAAGCTGCGTCGCAAAGCACAGGAACACTAGCGAAAATCCGTGAGTACGTATTTTTAGACGTGTTTCGAATACGCTATTTTAGTCCTGGCTTGTGAAGTGGGAACCATTGACATAATACTGTCCAGAGACGAGCTCTCTAGCGTAACGGACGATCACTAATGATATTAATTAGCATCGAGTTGAATTAACTTAAATTTCTTTTTGTTATTTACCATTTTCGCTTTGTTGTATGTGGTTAATGTCAAATATGGAGATTTTCAGGGACCAAAGATATTTATCTTTCCAAAAAAAGTTAAAAACTAAATTAGATGCATCTTTTTTAATTCATAAAAACATAACCTTTTTCTGTGTCCTGAACGCACAAATATAGAGAACCAAAAAATAGAATAACGTGCCCAAATTCCAACGTTAAAATAAAAAAAAATTATAATAATTAGAAAAGTGCTTGTAAACACAGTATTAGCGAAGTATCAATGTTTGGGTGCTTATGGTGAAATTAGATAGGCTGAAAACAAATCTGTAAATGCAATTTTTCTATCAGTCATAGATTTTCAGTAACCCACACACGCAATTTGCAAAGTATGCTTCCAATAAAAATTGCATCCAAGCAAGGTGGAAGAAAGGATAATAATAAGAGACAGAGGCAGGAAACAAAACAAAATTATCATAATACTTGCAGAGCAATTTGGGTTCAGAGAGAAATACTCAGCGGAACAACATATATTAAAACTGGTCGAAACTGCCACCGAAGGATTCCAAATTAGAGAAGCCACAGAAGTAATCCTTCTAGATATTACCAGAGCTTTAGACAAGATCTGGCACTTATATACAAGATTACAAAAGCTGGCAATTCGAAGAAAATCTGCAGATTAACGTAGAGTTACCTGACAGTTAGATCATTCAGAGTAAAAGTAGGAAAACATTTCAGGAATATGAAAAGTTGAAGCGGGGGTTCCACAAGGATCTGTACTAGGCCCTCATCTGTACATGATATAAACACACGACACATCATAAAATCCAATAACTGAATTGTCAAGATATGCAGATGATCCTGAATTGACAACCAGGCATAGAAGAGAAGATATCATCTGCAATGGACTTCAAGAACACCTAAATCAAATAGCTGAATAGTGCATAGACTGGAAGATCCAGATCAACAGGCAGACGAGTTAAACCATCCTGCTGCAATGAAGAAGATGGGTACCAAGAACCAACCTATAAATAGAAAATGAAATAGTACCATGGAGCCAATAAACAAAATACCTTGGGGTAAAATTGGTTTCCAAATACATATAGAAAAGAACACATTCATAAAACTACCAACAAAATAAAAAGAGCCATAAACAGGCTCTATCTGCTGATATGCAGGAAAAGTCAGATAAATATCATGACCAAAGTACTCATTATCCAATGTGTAGCAAGGCCGCAAAATACATATAAAGAGGCTGGTGTCAGCAGAAAACACATACGCCAAAATGACAGCAAATGCAGCACCATACGAGAGAAATCAAAGGATACACAGTGATCTAAACTGGAAACCTCTGAAAAATTTCATGAAAAGGAAAGCAGAAAAAGTGCTATTAAAGTCTATTTACCGAAGAAAGATAGTCGACATAAACAATCACCAACGCGTGATCAGCACGTGATATTTTAGCCACAAACGCTAAGCGCCCTTCCTATTGGCGGGAATCGGTCTAGCCGATTTAAACCACCACTGAAAACCCAGATGATAGACAGACTGCTATTCGACAGAAACACAGAGTTGGCGGCAGTAACTCATACACTGCCGTGTATTTTTCCATTTATAGAATTGCATTCGATTTATTAATAATTGTATTTTGTTTCCATAAAATGTCTGATACGGACACAGCTGATGAAGTTGTCGATATTAGCTATACTCTACCCAAAAAGAGGACAGTTATTAGTGCGGTCCTGTAACGATCACGTGCAATATGCGTGAAAATGTTTGAGTTTAGTTTCTTTCTGCAATAAATAGACTATAGTTACAAGCACGCATGTAAATGCAGAACTAAGATGGCTCATGGATTATGATCCGAATAAACTACCGAGGAGGGTCAGAAATTACAGGAGGTCCAAATTTCATGTACTCGATTAAAATAATTATTAGATGCCCTATAGCGCATTAACAGATATAAGAGCAGCAACAAGTAATCACAACACCGGTTCTGGAAATTTGTTGCTAAAAACGAGTGACCGAAAGTTTATAGGCCCAAACCCGAAGACCCAAGGAACTTGGTGGGGTTTTAGTCGGTAAAAATCCTGCACTACCCAGAGAGCAATGCGTTTTGTAATAAGCTCTCTGAGTATCTTTTAAAGATTACCCCATCATAACAAAATAAAGGAGTGCGTCAATTGTGTCAACATTTTTTGTAATGAGTGCGAACAGTTCACCCTTAAATTACAAAAGGCTTACGAACTCCATTTCGGAATTAAATTTGGAGACAAGGCAATAAATACATGCTCCGACATATATGTTGTAAAACTTGTCTGACATTGTTAACGTTTTGATTGAATGGTGCAAATCATAAAATATGGTTAGCAGTGCCAATAATTTGCCGAGAACCGAAGGATCACGTCACAGATACTCTTTTTGCCTTAATACAGATTATCTATTTCGTGTTTCGAAAAATACAGCGCTGTATTTTAACAACCGTCAAACTTAAATGTCATCCAAAGTGTAATTTGTTTAGTTTAAGGTTTGCCATTTTACAATATGGATCGTTTAACCACCGAACAACGCGTTAGAAGTGTTAAAAGTTTTTACAAAAATGCGGATTCTGCCCTAGTCACGTTTCGCGCCTTACTAGCAAAACGTAGTTGCCATAATCGTCCTTTTCAGCACACAATTTCCAACACAGTCAAGAAATTTGAAAATACTGGGTCTGTTACGAATATGGTAAGACATGATGCTGCATCATCGTAACGCTCACTCGGTGGAGAATATCGCTGCTGTTAGTGAAAGTGTGCTGTTAGTGAATACCCAAATTTATTGATTCCTCGGAGTTCACAGTCTGTGGGCTTGTCTTACGGCACATTATGGGGTATTTTGCATTTCAACTTGCATCTTCATCCTTACAAAGTTCAACTCACGCAATAATTGAAGCTCGTCGACCATGGAATGCCCCGAGCATACGCCGATTGAGTGCTTAAATATTCACCTGATTTTTCGAACAAAATCTTCTTAATACGTAAATAAGCAAAACTGCCATATATGGGGCTCTGAAAACTCACAAGTGATTGTGGAGAGTCCATTGCATCCGCAAAAGGTGACTCTTTGGTGCGCGTTATCGACTGGTGGTGTCATTGGCCCGTACTTTTCCGAAAACGAAGGATGAGTGACTGTTAATGCCAATTCTGAGCATTATAGCCGTACGATAACCGATTATTTTTGGCCACAAAATGAAGATTTCGATCTGAGCGATAGGTGGTTCAAACAAGACGGTGCCACAAGCCACACAACAGGACCAATGATGACTTTATTGCGAGAAGTCCCCAGGCCGCAAAATTTCGAGATTTAGTGATGCCAGTTGACTGCCGAGATCATGCGATTTGACGCCGTTGGATTTTTTTTGTGGGGCTGTGCGAAAGATCCTTTTTACCTAGACAATTCTCATTCGTCATGGCCGAGATACCAGCCGAAATGGGCGGAAAAGTCATCGAAAATTACCTGGTTTGAGTCGTGCAAGCCGTCACGTGGTGGATATTTAAATAATGTGTTATTCCACACTTCCAAGCAGTAAAATGAAAAAAAAATCGTCGAAATCTCAATTATTTGTGTGCTTTTTTTATTTTCCGAATCACAAAATGGATAACACTTTATAACAGGTACTGAACCAAAGTTTAAACACACTGGGTAGTATTCTAATTTACTATTTGTTTTACGATGCGTCGAAGACAGTGATGAACTGTTTGTTCCAAAATCATCAAAAAATTAGATTCTGAATGAAGAAGAACGCAAATCCGCTCATTTTTCAAGTGATCATACAGAATTTCTACACAGAAATCACAGATGTTCAACAAAGCCGCATCCATTTCAAAATCCGAACTAATAACATTGATTTTAGTAAAAGGATGCAATCTTCTTCAAGCTAACGTAAACATTACTTCCATCAAGACATATATGTAATGAAAAATGGCGATATCAGGGTAATTGGAGCCCCAGTTTTCTTGCTGAGTTTAGCTGGACATTGATAATCTCCAAAAAAGAAATATGATCGTAAAACATCAACAACATTTTAAGGTAAGATAATGATTAATAATTTGACATATATGGCTATAATTCATTACAATGTCACAATACTTTTTAGCAAAAAAAATAGGGGTGATAGAAAAAACCTGAGGTCAATTTCTGTTTTTAGCTCATACTTTACATATCCCATGTTTTGTTCAAGCTACAACAAAATGTCATCATTCTTAAACTCGAAGAGATTTATCGCTAAACAGCAAATGATATTTAACTTCATAACTCGCGTTTTGCCAACCATGATACAAGGGCTGTTTGATAAGTACATTGCCTAGGCCAGAGATGGCGCTGCTAGTATTTAAAAAGTGATATTTTTCGAAAATATAACCTTTCACAACAATACTATCAAACTATCAAATCGCTGCGTGGTTTAGTTTCTGAATGACAGCCATATAAATTGAACAACTTGTTATTTTACAACAATTGAAAACATTGAATATTGAGCAGTGATAAAATACTTGTTTATGAAAAAAAGAAAACAAATGATGAGATTAAAATGGAGATCAGCGAAGTTTATAGGGACTCCTTCGTTATCAACCATAAAATATTGGACAACTGAATTCAAACATGCCCGTACAAGCATTTTTGAATTTGCACAGTTACCACAGAAATGATTGAAATAATCCACGATATAGTGATAAACGATCGGAGAGTGGAAGTGCGTAAGATTGCAGAGACTGTGGGTATCTCAATTGAACGGGTGCAGAATATTTTAACAACCCATTTAGATATGATTGCTTACAATTCACAATAAACACACACGCGTGTCAACTTCAAAAGAATGTTTAGCTATGTTAAAACGCAATCGGGATGATTTTTTGCGTCTGTTTATAATTATATATAATATAAAAGTGTTTCAAACTGAAAGGTGATTACATGATCTGGTGTTTGGTGATAAATCTCTTCGAGTTTAATGTTGCACTGCGAATATTCCAATAGAAGAATTGACCTCATTTTTGTCTCTAACAATTTTAAAAAAGTTAAAACATATTTTTAATCATAAGTAATTTATTTTATGATGTTGCACATTGTTAAAGTAGAACAAATGAAGACAAATAAAAATTCACAAAAATAAAGTTAACATTCCAACAAAACAATGTACGTTAATTTCCAGTTTGGTATGTTCGAAATGTTATGTAAATTTAACCCTCTCTGTAAGCGATTTCCATTCCATTAGTTAATTATGCTCCCCTTTGACCAAACGACGGACGAACAGTAATTCTGTCTGTTAATGCGAATTACGAATATTTGGCTCTGATACAAAAAAGAGAACCTTGACCGATTCCAAGACCATAGCGCCATACCTCAAAATATTTAAAGTGATGAAAACTTTTCGATAGTGATTAAAATACGAACAGGTCAAAAAGTCGAAGGGACTTTAAACCTGTAGTTTATAGTTCAGATGCTAAATTTAGGGTAGGTAAAAATAACGAATTAAGTTAAATATCGAATATAATTAAAATAAAAGAGAATTTTAATTTTGGTAATACAGTTTGACAGAAAAAAAAATTGTGAAATATGTTGTAAAAAATTTTGCAAAATAAACATAATGAGCGATGATGCTCATTATAGAACTATTATAGCTTAAGCACATTATGAGATCCATTAAAGAATATAAGGATTGAGTTGGGGAGATAATTGAAGATTATTTTATTAGGAAAGCTGAAGAACCGAATGGTTCAACGAATCCATAAACCAAAAAAAAACATAAAAAAATCTCCTTCCATAAACTGCACATAAAGTGTTCACGAAAATAACCCAATTTGACAAAACCTACGTTAAGAATAGGTAGGTTATCTAAAAGACTATGAAAAGTGGGGTTTAAAGGTTAATATCTAAAAGGCAAAAAATACGTTTCTATTGGTAGAGCACCCAATGTACTTTTATTGAATGGGAGTAGGACAATAACACGTTTCCAGAACCACAATTATTTGGGAATAATATTTAACACCTATGGAACTGACAACAAAGAAAGAGTACAGCGAAAATACAGAGAATTAATACATCGAAAAAAAAACGATATCATGTTGCAATTGAATCATATGAAATAAGAACATAACAAAGAATAAAAAGAATATTTAATATAAATGAAACATTAGCAGAAAGCAGTCTACGGTATGGAGCTAAACATTGGAGACTCCCGGAAAAATGTAAACAAAGATTTAGAGGCGTTGAGATGGATCCGATACAAAGATGACTGATATCACGAAAACAAAGGATCAAAAATATTAGAATAAAAAAAATTATGGGCATGAAAGAAACCATTATGGGTGAAGTAGAAAGAAAACAACTAATATGAATGCACACTTTCGACGTGTGTCAGAAATATAGAGTGAAATGCCAACCAACAGAACATAGAATGAGAGGAAAGCATAAACTGGAAGCAGGGCATTGTAGAAGAAAGGAATGCTGGAAATTAACTCTTGTTGATTTCTAGTATTCATTTTTCTAACAGTCATTCATTCACTTTTCTAGCATTCATTTCAGACTGCAAAGACAGAAAAAGAGGTCAAACGTAGGGCAATGTTAAAAGAGCTTAACTGACAGGGTAATAATAATATTTCTTAAGATACTTTTATTCTTGTTGAAATATTTTCTTCAATTTCCACGATGATTTTGTAGAATATCAACAAAAAAAATCCTTGAGAGTAACAATCAAAATAAATATCTTTTTGTTTCGAATGCTACACAACTATAATTACTTTAATTGAAAACACCGCTTTAGCCAAATAATGATTTTAAGTGATTGAATTCATGTATTTAGCAAATTAGCTAAATTACGTTACGCTATTTTACGTGATACGTAGGCAAGTATCGTGATTTAAACAATGGTTTAGAAATACATTATTGGACCAAACCATTGCGATAATCATTTATCAAAAGTTAAAAAATCCAGAAAAATTAAACATTTAGATTAAAATAGAAAAGCTGGGAACTTGTAATCAACAACTATACAAAAACTATATACAAACTATAAAAACTACAATACTACAACTAAATAAAAACAAAACAAAAACGTTTAATTAGTCTACATAAATATTAGCAGGTTTATATCCTTTTAAAAATATTAATTTCTTGTTCTACTTGACACTTATTCACAACAACCATTACGTTGTCAGAAAAATTAGTTTTCCGAAAATATTTCCTTAACTTAGGGTATAATATATAAATTCTGGCGGCTAGATCTGGAGAAAAAAATGGGTATTTCAACTTTTCAAAAGCACCGTTATGGATGAAAGTGGTTAAAATTTAAACCTTGTAAGCTGAAGTGTAACCCAATCAAACAAAACACCCCCCGGCAATTTCCATCTCTTTTATTTTCGTAGTACCATTTTCCCTCTCTCTTCAATGATGCTCCAGTGGTTCGAGTATTAGACTCATGTAAATTCGGAGTCATGTGAGAATATAGGGTAACAAATAGCAGATATCAGAGCAAAACATGCTCTTAATGAAACTCTCCTAATAGTATCTCTCCCAATAGTACATAATTCTCAGGATTATCTTGCCTTCATCTATAGTATCATCCAAGACCTGGCCCAGTTCGACAGGGATCTACTAAGTGACATGTCTAAAATATATATTGTTAAACCATACTTTTTTGAAAACTGTCTATATCCATCAGACTGTTTCAATTCAATAATTTGAATCGCCTCACGATCGACTAGTCGTTTCTTCCATGGTTCTGCCCACCTGTATGCCCTTTACACCTAAATTAATTTATCTACAAGTTTTCAACAGTACACAAAGATTTTATTGTACACCTTTTTGTAAGTCCTGAACATTACAATTTTAATCTTCATGAATTGTTTCTCAGTAGATTTACAAACTTATCGTCTCCTCTATTGTTATATCTGCTAAAAAGCCGGTCTGCTAATAATTTTACCGGTCTTCGAGACATTGAACTTTTAGTATGCTATTTCATAATATGTACATAACCCTATATCAAAGTGATAGACACTTATTTTCATCCATCAATTCAAGAACTTTTCCAGATGGGTATTCAAAATGGGTTCAAAACCCAACCGATAATATTTTTTTCTGCACTGTCTATTTCTGCCATAAAATATATCATAACCCTTCGAGTAACGTTTGATGTTAACCAGTATTTACATTTTCACTATTCTCGACTATTTAAAATCCAAAGAACAGTTATCTCAGCACAGAATCCCATGATGTTAAATAGCAAAATTACATGCTATACACCATACACATTATCATAACTCTTTTGTAGCGATAAACCCTTATTATTTGCATACTTTATTATGGCCAGTTAAAGATTATGGTAGACTTTACCTAAATTAGAGGCAATGATTCATGAACTCCCTTTTTACTTCAAACTTTTTAGAACTTTTGGTGTTTATCTAACTTTTTCACTTTCTTAACTATAACAGAAGTACAAAGATAAGTTTGTGTTAGCAATAGTAACACGCCTAGTTGTTCCATTCAAGAGAGTTTCTAACACTCACGATATGTTCCAGCTATAGCTTTTCAAACTGTAAACTTGTTTTTGTATGAATATATTGCATATTGTTTTGTATTTAATATACAAAAGAAGTTTTATTAACATAACGATGAAAAATTACTGTAAAGGTTTATTAAAATTTTCATACTTAGTGATGTAATTAGCTTTTTTATGCAAAAGCCACATAAAAATTATTTTATTATTTTTTATGCAAAATTCTGAAGTTACGGTGACTTTTCAATAGATAGTCCTCGATATACGAGGGTCGTTTCAAAAGTTATCAGTTTATCACTAAGATGACTGATATTTGTCAATTATAATTCGTTCGATAACGTGCTGCAGTTTCCTAAAGGACTGTTTAGTGGCTTGTTTGTGGTGATCGAGTAAAACAAAGCAAGTTTTGGCATTTCTTTAAAAAACGGATACAACTATTATAATTTACTTTGTTTTAAGCCATTTAACATCGACGGATTAACAAAAATAATTAGATTTCACTTTAAATTTGTTCCCTTCTTTGCGACAGTAAAAATGTGAGTACCTGAATATAAATGCAAAATAATAGATACTTGCAAACCAATAACTAAATAAAGTGTATACAAGGTCGTTCAAGAAGTTTTCGAACTGACAGAGTTGTCGAAAATATAACCAAATGATTATATTTGTCAAATATGATGCGTTAGATGGCGTGCTGTGAAGTTTCAGACGTGCGTTTAGTCGCTTATTTGTGACGATCGAATAAAACAAACAAGTTTTGATATTTTCTGAAATATGGATAAAATTTAAATACTTTCTCTTAAAGTTTTTAATTCCGGCGAGCATATAGAAATAGTCCGATTCCACTTTAAAGGATATGTCCCCTTAATTTTTAATATTGTTGCACATCCATTGAAAATGATGAATACCGGGATTTCCCAAAAACCATTACAACCGAAAATCCTCGGAAAAAAAACCCAAACATCATATCAGATGATCACCAACTGAAAGTATGTGAACTTGCTGACATTGCAAATATCTTGATAAATATCGTCCACTACATTTTTCACGATATGTCGGGTATGATAAGACTTTCATTCCATGGGTGCTACAATTGTTAACAATAGACTAAAGTCGCACCAATGAATTCGATTAAACACCCCTCAGGATTATTAGGACTTATTTAAACGAGATTTTACTGAGCTTCGTCGACGTTTTATAACAGTAGATGGTACATGGATCAACTATTACACGCCAGATGCGAAGAAACAATCGAAATAGTGGGTGGGAGCAGGAAACGACAGTGTACTAAAGAAAGCGAAATGTATTCACTATGCAAGAAAAGTCATGGGTACCGGTTTTCGGAGATTCTCGTGGCGTGGAGCTTTAATGGGACGACCATTATCAAGGAGTATTACCCTTTACTATTGGACCAATTAAAGGGTGGTAATCATTCTAAACGTCCGTGTATGGACAAAACGAATGTGCTCTTTCAGCACGATAATACCAGGTGTGGCATAATACCTTATCTCATTTTGTTGCTTCGACAGTACCTTTCAAAACACCATTGATGTTCGATTCGAACCGATTTCGAGTTAGCATCATATTTTTTTCGTATGGAAAACATGTCGACTTTCGAGCCAAATAAAGAGAACTTGCAACACGTTTCTCTTGTTCAATCAAAAGAAAGACGCGAATGAATGCCGTGTATACTTGTGGAAACTTACGGTGATAATCTCCCAACGCAAGGCGCTTGTGGGCGTTGATTTAGACAATTCAAAAGTGATGATTTGGACTTGAAATACAAAAAACGTCCAGGTCAACCGAAAAAAATTGAGATACCGAATTGCAGGCATTGTTGGAAGAAGACCATATTCATACTCAAGAACAAATAGCAGAGAGGTCTAATAGCAAGTAGCTAGACCGTGTGCATGAAATGGGAAAGATCCAGAAGGCAGGAAAAGGATTACCACATCATCTGAATGACAGATTAATAGAAAAGTAAAAAACCTTTTTTACATCAGATCATGACTGGAGACAAAAACTGCAAAAAATTGATTGACCCAGGACAATCATCAGCATCGACCGCAAGGCCGAATCTCTTTGGAAAGAAGACAGTGCTGTGGATTTGAGGGGATCAGAAGTGTATCGTGTACCATGAGCTTCTGAAACCATGCGAAACAGTTAATACTATTCGCTACCGACAAGAAGTGATCAATTTTAACCATGAGTTGATCGAAAGGCGACCAGAATGAGCTACAAAATATGGAAACGTGATTTTGAAGCACAACAACCACCACTTCTGCACTTGGCTTGGAACTATTACCTCACCCGCTGTAATCACCAGACTTCGCCCCTTTAACCTACAACCTGTTTCCATCGATGTCTCACTCACTTTCCATAAAACAATTCAAGAATTACGGAGATGTCGAAAAATGGCTTGATGGCTCGACCACCTCAAAAGATGTACGGCTTTTTTGGGAAGACTGAGGAAATTTGACGGCACTTTTGGCGTTTTTGGTGCAAAACCGGATTTGGCTGCTAATGATTACTTCCTCTTCCCAAATCTGACATATAATAATATATGTCAGTGTTATTTTTAAAGATTCTCCGCTTTTCTCGTCAAATTTTTTTGTTACATGTTTTATATGTTACATTATCATTGCCTAACCTCTGTGGCTTCAGTAATTAAATGTAACAAAAATATTTTGAAATCTTTAACTATATTCCCATAGCCATAACTGAAGATAACATTCATTTTTTGGTTCGGTTGGTCCATAAGGGCACGTGGGCACGTGCCCTACCTGAAAAATGAAGTGGAAAAAATAATTTCACATTTTGTATTAATTTATTCTCTGTTCTGTCTATGATCGCACGTTGCGACTTCTATAGTCTAACATCCATAATGTCATTCGCGGTAACGAAATAGGTCGTGGATTGCCGAAGCGCACCGATTAAAGAACACGTGCTTTGGGCACAGACTAGTTTGTGCCGCTAGTGTTTTCTTTACCATCGCGTGCGAAAAAAAAACAGCAATGCATCGTTTTGCTAGTAACCCGGATATTAAACGCATTTATAACGTCAAATCTTGGGCGCTGACCCATTCTCAGACATTCTAAGCGCTGACGTCGGTGATGGGCGGAGCTTATCAAACCTTTTCAAACAAAGAAAATGTCTATTGAAATTCTCATAAGAGAATTTTTGTTGGTCATTTTCTTCTCTTTACAAGTTTAATAAGCAATTTCTCTCATAGTTTCGTAATCCTCAAAGTACATTTTACATTTAAGTTATTTGAAGTGCTCGTAAAACATTTTTATTCGGACTTTTTCTTGTGTGGAAGTAAATTTGAGGTTATGTAACTTTGCCCTTTATGAGTGACAATTTCAGTTTTTTGGGAGAATTTTCAGTTATATTTTGTTGAATTGATTATTGATTAGTTGATTTTTTACAAAATCTGTTATATAAATTGTATTGACAATATTTGGTGTTTCTGTTTTAGTTAAAAATGGTGATGTGTTTTGTGCCAGACTGTAAACATTACAATAAACAAAAAAAATTGATTTTTTTATTTCTTGTCGTTTCAACTGAGCGAAAAAAGGGTTAAATGTTGTAAGATAATATTAAATATTTATAAGATGGCATGGACAAATAAAAATGATTGCGTAATTTCTAGGCGACTAGATCGGAAACTTTCAAAATATTCACTGGTCTGTAGTTGCTATTTTGTCAACAATGTTAGAAAAAATGATCACAAGATATTTGATTTTAATATTAAAAGGAAATTTGCGTTTGAATCTCCGTGGAAATGGTATGATATTTAAATATATATGGTATAATATGTCCATATATATATACAGAAATGGTAAGTTTTCAGAAAAATTTAAAGATAATTCTAGTTATATTATTTATTACAATGATAGTAGCGAAGTAGTTGTCAATGAGAGCCACAATTACTATCATGAATCCAAGGAAATCTTCACATTTTAAAGCGATCTAAGTGTTACTTATATATGTATATGGACATTGTAAGAATTTGCAATGGTTCTTATTGAATATGATCAATCATGGGCAGAAAATTTAGAACTATTGGAAAATTTGTATGTTAAATATTACGTACCTAAATTATTCGACATGTAGATATATATGAACGATCATAGAGAATCGCAAATAGACACGGAAATTTACTGAGGATTTGGAGGACTCCAATCCAAATGTCTGGATATGCAAGGAAATCTGATACCTTAACCATACAGGTTCATGAACGTTTTAGTTTCGATAAATACCTAACTGTTGCAAATTTATTTGAAACTGAAAAATTTGGTGAATATCGAGCTGTTTTTCCAAATGAAGACATTCAAATTGCGTATTACTGTTTGCGAACGTAAATTACTTAAAATTAAAAAATTAACTCTCGGTAATGTACGAACGGGACCATTTTACACAAAACACAGTGGGGCTGTGCCGCTGTTAAAAATGTTTATCCAAAATAAATTTAACATCAACATTTAGTGAATCTGTGGAATTGCTGACTGTTTTGTGTACCGTCCCTATGATGCCTGTGGAAAGCGAAAGATATTTTTCTACCCTCAAACGAATCAAAATATTTCTAAAAAATACTATGGGCCAGGAACGGCTATGCGCGTTAGCAATCCTATCTATTGAAAAAACCATATTATCTTGATGTTTCACCATTATGTTGCCATCTGTGGAATATTTTCTTCGTGGAAAAATATTTGCTACAGCGACAGCTCGCAAAAAAGCACTAGAACAATATTTTCCTTCAAAATCACCCTCATTTAACAGAAAAGGAATAACGATGGTGACTATATTGTAGATTATAACTGTGTTAACT
Organism: Cosmopolites sordidus; assembly: GCA_031761425.1. Lineage (NCBI taxonomy): Eukaryota > Metazoa > Arthropoda > Insecta > Coleoptera > Curculionidae > Cosmopolites > Cosmopolites sordidus. The sequence goes on from JARFXV010001598.1 coordinate 205,129, forward strand.
CTCAAATAAAATAAAATTTTGTATAGAATCAAAAACCGACATTATTTACCCCACCCATTTTTATCTACACTCGTACATAACATTTCCCATATCGTCAACTACTTAAATATACAAAATCTGATGAATATTATAATAAAATAAACATGACAACACTCTTGGCATCGATGTATTCCATTAATTGAATGAGTTCACCTAAACAGGTAGCTATTACAATTGATGATGTCATCTGATACACATTAAAAATAAACATTTCGAATAGTGCAAACGATGTGCAGCGGGCATAACAACAAGCGAGGAATGAACAATTCCAACGGTACCCAAACAGTCGTAGAGGAAGTGTGTAAGCGGCTGTTCCTGTATAAACAGTTTTCTATGCAGAAAAAAATTTGAAATATTTTCAAGTTAACATTTAAATGATTATCGTACGATCCACGTATGTACCGTTATTGTTTCGTATGGAATTTTATTAAAACGGGTCTTTCAACAAGCAGTCCTTTATTTAAAAGCTAAACTCATTTATTTTTCGCCTTAAACTTCAGAAACTAAATAGATCACATTGTAAATATTATATTTTTACTTTTGTAGTCGAGAGGATTTCTTTATATTAATTTCTCCAATGATTTCACCCTCTAAAGCACTGTTTATCTTACTGAACCAAACATTTTCTACTATTTGACATAGTCTGGTTATACAAGTATATTAAATCACAGCCTCTGCAAATTCTTCTATTATTCAAGAAGCTATTTAAAACACATTTTAGCGATTGATTCAGATATGTGTAATTTCTTAATCAGAACACTCTTCTTTCTAATAACTACTTAGTATACAGTTGAGAAAATATACTTTACAACATACGTGGGTTGATCAATAAGTACCCGTGTTTGATAACTCGTTTTTTAATTTTTGGATGGAAAAACATGCGAAGAAATAAAAGTGATGTTGGATGCTGTCTATGGGGACCCTTCACCGTCTATGACAACCGTGAGATATAGGTTTAATGAATTTAAGCGTGGTCGTACAACTGTTTTCGATGAAGAAAGGCTGTCAGACGTGGTTACCGAGGAAATCGACGAAAAGGTCCATGACATGATTCTCGCTAATCGCCGAATGAAACTACGCGAAGTGGCTAAGGTCGTAGGTGTCTCGTACGGAACGGCAATCAAGATTTTAAATAATAAGTTAGGTGTGAGGAAAGTATTGGCCCGATAAATGCTGCGATTGCTCACAGTGGACAACAAGCGGGTGCGACTAACAATGGCAAAGCAGTGTTTGGACCGCTTTAAGTGAAATCCGCAGGACTTTTTACGTCGAGTCACCACCGTTGATTAAACCTGGATACATTATTACACGCCAGAGATCAAGAGACAGTCAAAACAATGGATTTTTCCGGGTGAATCTGTTCCGAAGAAGGCAAAAACGGTTCCATTATCCGGAAAAGTTAAAGGGGTTCCAAAGAAATAATCTTCATGGATACCTCAGGGCAGTACTACAGTGTTTGGACAGATTCGATAAGAAATTGAAGGAGACACGGCCCCATTTGGCTAAGAAAAAATTGCTATCACGATAATGCACCGGCACGTTTATATTTAATTGTCGCGGCCAAATTGCACAAACTGCATTACGAATTGCTTCCGCACCCACCTTACTCGCCCGACCTGTCACCCAGCGATTTTTTATGTTTCCTAACTTAAAAACATGGCTCGCAGAAAAAAATTCAGCTCAAATGAAGATATTATCGCCGAGACAGAATCGTATTTTGGAGAGTTTGAAAAATCATATTTTTTAGACGACTTAAAAAAGTTGGAGTAACGCTTGAAAAAGTGTATAGACCTAAAAGGAGGCTACGTTGAAAAATAAAATAAATTTATGAAAAAAATTACGTCTTTATTTCAAACACGAGTACTTATTGGTCAATCTTCGTACATCAGGAATTTTTAGGAGGCAACATCACAACATTTAGTTAACATTAACCATTTTTTTCCAATCCTGTTTTATGAAAGTCAATGAAACAACCATTTGTAGGGTCGATGACATAAGCCGCCTGTCTCGGTCCCGCAATATACCAGAATTCTCTCCATTTAGCATTAAGGTTGACATTTTCTCCGAGGAGTTGTTCTGCTAACAGTGGAGGGCTCTAGACTTCAATCTTCAATCTCAGCAGGCCGACAACAGGTAAATCATTGTGTATTGGGAGGTGGAAATTTCATAGTATTTTATGGTATTCCCTGACTAGCTTTTCCTTTCTGCGGATAGCGGGAGGAGCAATATTGCTCAGAGTGGGGACCCAAGCTTGAGGTGTGCTTCTTTAACAGCCATTGATTAATAATCAATGATAATTCATTTTCTCGTTTAGTTTGGTGTCAATCATCTTTACGTGACAGCTGTTTAGCCAGACTGGGGCGCAGTATTCAGCAACCGAGTAGACCAGGCTAAGGCTTATGTTTTATGGGTATATGAGTTTACGCCTCACGTGGTACCACAAAGTTTATGGTACCACACCAACTTTAGCTGTGAATTTCTTCAAATGTTTTCTATATGAAAGTGTTCGATCCATTATTACTCCTAGGTATTTTGGATAGGGATTTTAACATAGTGGGTTGTTATTGTTGTATATTTGGGGCTCCAGGATGCTACTCGTTTGTTATTGAGGTGAAAACACGACACTTCAGTTTTATTCATGTTTGGGATTAGTCTCCAGTTAGCAAAATATTTTCCCAATACAGACTGGTCTTGTGATAATATGTTTCTAATAACATGGTTTCAGCAGGATGGAGCAACGTCACACACTTCCAACACGTCTCTGCCGTGAGATCCTGAATTTTTTCCAAATAAATTGATCTCCAAGAAAGGTGACTTAAATTAGCCTCCACGTAATCCTGATTTGAGCCCTATGAACTTTTTCTTGTGGTTGACATTTGGATGACATTATTTTAATATCCTAAAATGTATTACAATAATTAATAAAGATTTTTTCGATGCACATAACTGTTATTTATATCACTATATCAAAAACATAAAGACTATAAAATATACTACATTTTACGGTGGATCAGGATTCATACCCCTTAGAATTTCGTAAATGCTGACACTATTTCGATGGCGTACGTATTTAGTTTAGTTAATTAAGGTACTTTTTAAAATTTTACTCTCTTGATAATAAAAATAATTCATTATATTAATTTTTGAATCAAGCTGGATAGTATATATATATATATATATATATATATATATATATATATATATATATATATATATATATATATATATATATATATATATATACCCATCTCTCACGTAGATCTAATAATATAATTATCTAATAATAATATTAAGCACCAGATAAAAAAAATATTGGTACACTTCATACCTCGTTCTAAAAACATTCATCTTATCATTCAGTAATATGTTTGGTTTTTAATAAATATTAAAAAAACCTTTTTGCAGGCAAAATAATTTAAAATAGTTAATTTTGAGACGAAGAACATAAATAAACTGTACAAGCAGATACATATAAAAACATCATTCTTGAGGAACATTTAATCTAATGTTTTCAAAGTATGTATTAGTAAACAAGATCGGACTAAAGCACAGTTTTATCAGCCTTTATGCAGTTTCGCAGTTTCTAGCTTGTTCGAGTGTTTTAAAATGGGAAAAAACTGTAGAACATTGCGTGAACTTTCCTGATCAAGTCGTTAAAATATATCGCAAATGATTGAGCTATCGTAAAATAGGTGATAGATGACGAATTAGTTTCAGTTCGATTAGGAGCAGAATAAACAAAATAAACGAACTGGTTCCAAACAAACCAAAGTCAAGATGGCCTCAGCGGTTCACGAGGATTCAAGGAAAAATGACGAATTCATCAATTAGTTGGAATATATCAGAAGATATGGCTTCAACATCCGATACTTCAATATTAAATAAATCAATTCAATCCTCGAACTGTTATAAAAGTCATACATGACTGCAATTATTACGGTAGAGCGCTGAAAAAATCTTTCATTGATGAGGTGAACCGCAAAAAAACGATTGAGTTTACAAAAATGTATTTAAATAAACAAATAGACTTTGGAAAAAATCTTATATTTTCATTTCATATGGACGGAGGCTGGTTTCGTATAGAGGATTCAGTATTCGGAGGAAACCGAATACGGAATTTCAATCGTGAAATTATATCTTTGAAAAGAAATCAGAAAAGTATCTCCTAGTTTACAACATTTTATGTAAGAAATATTAGGTGTGCCAATACTTTTTTGACACACTGTATATATTTCTTTAGCTTCTACGTTTATTAAAATTTGTTAAGTGTATCAATAACAATAAGCAATATTGTTGGACTTGACAAAAAAGGAGTCCATTAGTAAAAATAATATTTCAACTGGTAACTCTATAGGCCTGTTTGATTAGGGTTTTATGTTTTGTTTTCTTCAAGTGTCTATTTTACAGAGAATTGTCGAGCAGACTGGTAGCCAGTTAATTTGGATGAATCTTCAGTTTGTCTTGATATTAAGTGCTGTACTTATTTATTTCTTCCATAACTGTCACAATGTTGAAGTAACTATGGATTATATTGTTTGGAACAAACCACGGCCCATTAGTGATGATAATTACACTTTTTAATTCAAATGTTTGAATTATTCCAATATTTGAGTGATTTTCTATTCTTTACATTTGCTATTTCTGTATCCCGTGGGTCCAAACAGGTTTGAGAATGGTCTTGTAAAGAAGCAACTTGTTATCCAGGGAGAATTTATAGAAGTCACCGAGAAGCCAATATATGTTTCTTAATTTCAAGTCAAATTGTTTCTTTTTGGTCCATATCTGTTTACGCCAGCTCAGCAGATCGTCTATCTAAGCGCATCCCCAAGTATTCAACATATGCAGCAACGAGTGGTAAAAGCGGCATTAGTTGATTTATTTTCATTTACATTGATTCTCCATTTTGCCAACGCGCCCTAAACAAGATTACGATGACGATGAAGACGTTACGATACTATGTTTGGATGCGATGCTATCTTTGGATAAAATTGTCATGAAATGTAAGAATAGTCTTGTCTTCAATCGTCCATAACATTGTGTTTGGTGATATTAGTATATTTACAGTATACAAAATATATAAAACCGGGACACCTCCCTGAGGAATTCCCACATATTCCCCTGGACTTAAAAATGTTCAAAAAGAAATGAACAAAAGAGATATCCATGAGTGTAAGGATACCGCAAAACAATACTACTGAATGGATAAAGCCTCTTGTTGAAGTGATTTTTTTTGTTCTTATGTAAATGTATGAATATCGTTTTACACTCAACAAACTCCTAACTAACTGAATGTTAACTGAAAATGTGTATGTCATTTATTCAAACTTACTTCCTCATTGTAGCAAGTGTCTAAAGCACACTACATATAAATGTAGCCTGCGATACATTGCAGATAACTGCAGTGTACATTTCGATCTGAGTCTGAGTTTATTACATCAAGTAAACTCAATTGTCAATAAAATTATAACGGTTGAAATGCTCCAATTTTTAATAAAAACATATAGCACTACCAATAATATTTTCTCAAATAAATTTGCTAACTAAATGCTCTGACAATATATTCTACTTATTCTGATTCTTAATAGACCTAATTTTAATCATGTACTTCTATAGTATTTATCGTCAGTATTTCTTCCAAATACAATTTTTTATCAATATATTTTACTGATTTTGCAAAAAGCACATCTACTTCAACTGGCATTTTTCAACACGATACTCACCCCTATAGATCCTGGACTTTTATTACTGTCAGTCGAAGTCATGACCAAGTCATTTCATTATTATGTTTAAAGTAAAAGAAATCTTAAAATGTTTAAACCTTCGTCACCTATTTCCTGTTTCGGAACTGGACATTCTATGGAACAACACTGGACCATGACTGTTTCAGATTTCCGCTTCGGCATCTAAACCTTAAGGTGCATTGCGACACATGCCTCTGTTTGTCCTTTTTTATTGCAAGAACGATGGTATCTATTGGGCAAGTTTGATGCCAAACCACGCCTCCGAAGCTGGCTGCGTCCTTGGTAAATTTTCATGGAAATCGATGGAACGTGAATATATCTTCCATTTTAACGAACGAATAAATTTTATGTCGTTTTCAATAATAAAAAATTATAAACGTTTACCAAATTTATAATAAAGAGAGCCTAATTTACAGCGATTTTGCCATTACCTAATTATCTATGTTAATTTAGTAGTCACTAAAACCGAATATTTTTCGTGTTTATTCGTCAATTTTTAACTTAAATTCACAATAAAAAAAACGTGTGTAAGAGTTCCTCTGCGTATCTAAAAATATCAGAAACCTATTTCCTGTTGTCCAATTTAGGTCATGATAGAATTTTGTTTTACAATGCAAATTTTAAATTATACAGTCAAATTCATGTTTTATAGTCATTTCCTCACTGTTTCTAATAATCGTAAATTATATTTATGCATTTTCGTAGCCACTGTGGCACCATCAATATCGATTGATTAGTGGCAGCATGTATAGAGCCTAGCGACATCTTTCCGAGCGATCTAGGACTATTAACGTAGAAAACTAGACAAGGATTTTCATTCCGTACCAACAGAGACCGCCACCACCGTACATCACCATATATTTATGGTTTTTTTCATTCCTTCTTAGAGAGAAACGTTGAAAGTATATGAAGCACACGTTATCATAAATCAACAAAACTATAAATAGTTTGGTTAATTACATGGAAACATCTAACGGGTAGAGATGTCACCATGAAAGAATAGTAAACAACTGAATAAACTTAATTAAAAACATGCATGTTTAATTGCTGCTAAATTACAGAGTAGTATTTGATTTTTCATTTATGAAAAACAACCATCCGTAAATGGGCACAATCCACTTCTTCACACTCATTTAGCCTGGAACTGAAATTTTCCATCACTTGCTGGAGCGTCGCGTACATTTTGTCTGTTATTATTTAGTTTAAAACATTTAAGTTGGGTGGTATTAAGTTGAAAATCTTACTCTTAAGTAGCCCCATAGGAAATAATTAGCAGGTGTTAAATCGGGACTCCCGGTGGCCAGTTCATGTCCCCTCGCCGACTAATCACGCGATCAGGGGATAAATCGTGAAGAGCTGCCAAAGAATCATTCGTGACATGGGAAGTTGCTCCATCTTGTTGGAAAAATGTTTTGCGATTGTAGTTAGTCGAGTTTTGCATTTCTGGAGCAAAAAAGTCAGGATCATATGGCAATAATGATCGGAGGTAACGGTTTGAACGCGACCACGGTATCCTCAAAAAAGTAGGGGCCAATAATTCATTCGCTTGATATGGCAGCCCAAATGACAACCTTAGGTGAGTGAAATGGTTTGTGGTACAGTTCCAGCGGATTGTTGGGAGCTCAATATTCGGACATGGTGAATTGGGTAACATTCAATGCTTCTGCCAATTGATTCAACGTATGAGTTGACTTTTCATCCAATAAGGCTTGCAAATCTGCATCCTCAAATTTTTTCGACTGTCCTGGACACTACTTGTCTGTTATATCAAAATCACCCCTTAAAGAGTGTTTAAACCATCGTTCATAAGTTTTTTGGGTTAGAGGACGTTCACCATAAGCTTTAACCAACAATCGATAACTTTCAGCAACCGTTTTCTTCAAATAAAGGAAGGTTATTAAAACTTTCCCGCAAAACGTCGATTTCCGGTAAATAATTCGACGTATTTAAAACCATGGAAAACTATGTTTTTTGTATAATAAAAATTAATAACGAACTGGCTTCTTATGGCGCAAAAAATATATATTAGTAACGCCATCTCTTAGTAAAATCGACATTATTAACCGAAACACCTTATATATATATATATATATATATATATATATATATATATATATATATATATATATATATATATATATATATATATATATATATATATATGAATATATATTTGGCCTAAATATATGTTTTATATTATGTTATATATGTTTTAGCCTAATCAATAAATCAATCCAATCTTTTAGTTTTGTATTAGTTTTGTTATGATTGTGATTGGTGTTTAATGTTTGATATATTTACATAATATTCAGATTTCATATCTAAGTTTTTGTATTTTAAATTATTTTTGTTAATCAGTGCAAAGCCATATGTTTCTTTATCTTTATATTTTTATCCTTCTCCATTATTAGAAAACTTTAGCACAGCACATAAAATATTGTCTAAAGCAGCGATAAACAAGAGAAAAATATAGATGGATGTGAAGAATATGGTATAGTTCTTGAAACTTAACACCATCGGAATCACCATTTTTGACTAATTTATTAAAGTTATTTTTACATGAAAGAGTTCAGTCAGGAAAATGGGAAAATGCTCTGAAAAACGATAGAATATATTTTGTTCAGTATACAATTTTTATGGCTTACTAATGAAATATACTCGTACCTTCAACGTTTTTATATTTATTAAAATATTTTTAAAAATCACCCTGTACGTATTAAAATTGTAATGCACTGTAAAATATTTAAAGGAAACTTAGAGACCAATATCGAATATTAAATCTATAATTAAACAGTTAATTAATAGAAGAAAGGATTGGGAACTTTAGAAGACAACGTATGTCTCAGTTGTTTTATAGTAATAATCTTCAAATGCCGAGTCCCGTTATTGGAAAACCGTTATCTTGAAGGTCAAAGAAGTTCCTCGGAAGGGTAAATATCCAGCTTAATAGTCTAATCAATAAAGATAGCATCATCACGTTTAATATAGGTTGAATAATCATAGGCAAGTCTGTAGAAAGTCGGATCAAATTTGCATTATTTGTCTTGATTATATTACTATTAATAACTTATATTATGAGTATTATATAACTAATTACGAGACGTACAAAACTTTGTACAAAAATTATTATTATTGTTATTTTCCGAAACTTGCAGTATCATACCAGATACTCTACTGTCAAAATGAATTACGCGGAATGATTATTGATACTAATAGAGGATAAACCTGATGAAAAAAAAACAATCTAATAAGAGAACGGAACGAATAATCGGTGATGATAATATTTACGGAATTTACGTATCTGGGAAGAAAAATTGACGAAAACAACATCGCAGAGTATATCGGAAATCCTTTTATGAATGGAAAACAAAATTACTTACTCCCTGCATTCTGTCCTAAGATCAAAACTTATTCAAAAGAACGCGAAATACAAAAAGTTTAGTGAGAAAAGAATGAATTATAGCAATTGATTCTATATCTATAACTGGTATCTATAATGTATCTATATTATGTTTAATAGGTGCTTCGATTAATAATATGTAAGATGTGTCTGATATGTTGATTAATAATGTGTAAATGTAAAAGAATTTTGGATTTTTGACGCCAACCATCCATGAAGCCAATTTTTTTCACTTCTTCGTAAGAAGTGTTGTTCTGAAAGTCCGTGCTGCATCGATCGAAATAAGTGGTAGTCCGAAGGCACTAAATCCGGTGAATACGGCGAGTGGGGTAAGACGACCCATTTAACGTTTTCCAAATAGATTTTTTTACATATTTTGCAACCTCTGACCAAGCATTGTCATGTAGTAAAATGACCTTATCGTATTTTTGGGCCTATTTTAGTCATTTTTTTTAATGCTCGATTCAATTTTATCAATTGTCAGTATCGATCACAAGTTATCGTTTCACCGGGTTTCAGCAGAGTTCGTAATTCACAGCTCCAGTACTATTCTATCTTTTTTCCTTGTATATTGTGCACTGATTGTGATGTGATGAAAGCTGACCTGGGTCTACCAATGATTTTTTGCGCTTTGGTAATCAAAATTAACCCTCTTTTTATCATCTGTCACAACTCAATCCAAAAAACCTTTTCTTTTCCTCCTGGCAAGCAAAATGTTACAAATGGTTTTACTTCTTTAGAATCTCTCTTTTTCAATTCATATGGAACCTATTTACCTTTCTGAATATTTCCCAATTCGTGTAGACGTTCGGAAATAGTGGCTTGGGCATTCAATACCTTTATCAATTGTTTCAATATATATATATATATATATATATATATATATATATATATATATATATATATATATATATATATATATATATATGTAAAAAAATGATCATGAGAGATTTACCAAAAATATTTTTAAGCTTCTAAAACGACCGCAAGAGGGCGTGACGAGCTAAACATTTTTAAAAATTAATTTTTTGTGTATTTTCAAGTGTTAACCGAGTAAGAAAAATTCTTAGTTATAATTAGCAAACTGCCTCCTACAACTTTTTTTTATGACATTTTGTCGTTACTTCGCAAATAAAGAAGTCGGGGGGAAGTTTTACCTATTTAGATAAAAAGTCGTCTAATGTCCGTTTGCCTAAACCGATTTTCCTCAATTTGGATTCATTTAAAAGGCAATTGCTGGAACAATCAGATAATCTGGGAGATAAATTATTTAGTTTATAAATGAAACCGCGAGGTGGCGTTACATTCAACAATAGTTTTTTTGAAGTTTTGTTCAGTTTTTTCAAAAGGAATGGTACAGCTTTTATTACATGGCTAGAAAGGTAATTTAAAGAGGAATCATCCAGTGAAAACCCGAAATCGATATCTCTGACATGTCAAGAGATATTTCGATTTTTCTGAAAAAATCAGTTATTATTTCACTACTACCTGCATTAAGTTAAAAAAATATTAACCTAATGTTTGCCTTCCTTCACACTTTACCCAGGCTTAGGACTGGTCCAAATTCTTCGTGCCATATTAATTTGGAGCGTTTTTAAAGGCCAACGGGCCAACAACGAAGATAATAATAATAACAACAGTCAAATAAAATTAACAGCACAGTCTAATAATTAACAGAATCTGAACTTTAACGCCTTTCTAAATGTTCAAAATGCCTTCCATCCTTAGAAATGCAAAGATTTATTTTTCGACGAGTACTAAAAACGGCAGCTTCAATTTCCGCTCTTGAAATGCTGGTTATTGAATTTTGAATTCTTTCAATCATGTTTTCTCGTGTGGTAGAACGAGTTTGAAAAACAAGGTCTTTTAGTCTTCCCCACAAGTAAAAATAGAGGACTGTCAAATCCGGTGAGCGTGCCGGCCACGAAAATAAACTACTCCGTCCTATCCAACGATTTGGAAACGAAGCATCCAAGAAGTTTCGAACCACCTGCCAGAAGTGGGCAGGGCATCCATCATGCTGGTACCACATTTGTCTTCTTGTTTCCAACGAAACATCTTCCATTAGTTCTGGCAGTCCATTTTGTAAAAAATTTAAATATGCTTCACTATTCAAATGTCCATTAAAAATAAAGGGACCAATAATGTTGTCTCCCAAAACACCACACCATACGTTCACACTCCATCTATTTTGGTGGTTGATTTCTAACATCCAGTGTGGATTAGCAACTGCCCAGTAGTGCATATTATGTAAGTTAACGCCTCCATAACTGCTAAAAGTAGCTTCATCAGTCCATAGTATGCGTTTTAAGAATTGTTTATTTCCACTACACATATTTTTTAACCAGTAACAATAATCTAACCGTCTGTCGAAATCGTTATCCAAAAGGGCTTGGTGTAAGGCAACATGATAAGGGTGTTACGAATCGAACGTAACCTGGTGCGGACTGGATCTGGATGCACAATTCCTGTTTCTCGTAAGCGTCTTGCTAGACGTGTAAACACCTTCTTCGAATAATGCCTTCTTTCGGGATATTGACTTGCATATTGCCGCTTTGCAATACATGCATTTTCAAAACATTGGAAATACACCGCCAACATGTCATAGGCCTCGTTATTCGTAAAAGGCATTGTTAGATATTATTATAATAATTATTAATAATCAATAAATGCAATGTTGAAAATGTAATGCATTTCAAAACTGACAAGTTAATTTGACTGTTTTTGTTTGGTTCCCTTCTTACACTCTTTGTATAATGTACCTAAGGATTGCATGCGTTTATTTGGAAACCCGAAAACGCATAATTTCATTCATCCATTCATTTAGTTTAAAAGAAAGAGTAGGTATATTTATTAATGACTGATTTCAATATTCTGTCAAGTAGTATTTAAGCATCACAAAAAAGAAAATGTAACAATTGGGGAAAAGCATTTTTTCCGCTTATGTAATTAAATTAGAAAATATTATCAAGGTCAGGATTAAAACATTTATGATGATTGATACTGAATAGATAATTTTATTTTTGAAATAAAATTGTTGCGGTTGCGATTGCGACCTAAATATTAAGACCAATTTTTAACTTAATATTACGGTAAAAATTAAAACTGATTTTTTTCAGAAAAATCGAAATATCTCTTGACATGTTCGAGATATCGATTTCTAGTTTTGCTAATTATAAATGAGAATTTTTCTTACTCGGTTAACACTTGAAAATACACAAAAAAAATTATTTTTAAAAATGTTTAGCTCGTCACGCCCTCTTGCGGTCGTTTTAGAAGCTTAAAAATATTTTTGGTAAATCTCTCATGATCATTTTTAGTACAATTTTTTTTCCCCAAAGCTGTGGGATAAATAGTTTTAGTTTTAGTTTTAGACACCTGGTATATATATATATATATATATATATATATATATATATATATATATATATATATATATATACATAGTGCTAGCCAAAACCCCTCCCCCTCTTTCATCTTTTGAACGATTAGACTTACACTAATGAAATTTAGAATGTGAAAATGACTGGACGTAAACTCTTTTTCTAGTGATAGCTGATGATGTAATCATCATAGATGGCGCCTCAGTGCGATTGTGACCAATAATTTTCAGTGGGCTCCTATGGCAAGTGACACCTCGCCATACTAATTTTGTTTGGGTTCAACTGGTTTTGACGCATAAAATATATAAATATTAAAATTTCAGTTTAGCGTATAATTAATACAGATTCACAAGTTCGCCGTTGGACAATTGTCAAAAAAGTTGTTTAAAAAGTAAGTTGTCACCAAACTTATTTTACTTATTCTACTTTTACATTGTTTCAATTTTTGAATATTTACTTGAAATCTTTTTGCTGAAACGTTTGAGTTTCTAAATAAACAAAATGAAAAATAATTTTCATATTGCGGTGCGCCTTTTTAATGAGAAGTATCCCGATCGCCCTATATCGAGGACTTATTTGAGGGAGCCTCTTCATAAATTTGAAACAACAGTGTTAAAGATGCAAAACGATCTGGCAGACCAAACATTTCTAATGACAAAGAAATTGACATAATTGCAGAAATGGTATTAAACCCTACTTGTTCTTCGATCCAAGATGCATCTACCTGTGAAGTCAGTCAAAGACCCACTAGAATTGATCAAACACCAGATTATTTAAAAAGAATTTGCTTTAGTGGCGAAAGTAGTTTCTACCTCGATTGAAATGTTAACACTAAAATGTAAACTACCGGAATGATACAAATCCTCACGTGTTTAGTGAGAAACATACACAGTTTCTAGAAAAAGTAAATGTCTGGGCAGTAAATTCTTGGAAACCACATAGTAGGGTTAGGTTAGGTTAGGTTAGGTTAGGTTAGGTTAGGTTAGGTTAGGTATATTTGAATAGCAACTTAACCGGTAAAGCGTACCTGTTGGCTAGTTCGCTAATTCTCGAAATTCCGAAAAACGGATGAATTTGGTAACTTTGAAACGGAGCCCCTCCACGCTATTGTGCTGCCGTAAGACATTATTTGGATCAGGGATTTCCTGGTAGATGAATTGGGCGACGAGGTTCGATAGAATGGCCAGTTCGGTCACAGGAGCTTACACCGCTGGATTTTTTCTGTGGGGGGAGGGGGGTACCTTAAATCTAAAGTATATGCTACAACACCAGTATAGATGTTTTAATATAACGAATTATTGAAGAGTGTAGAGTAATTTCTGCTGAAACATTTTAACGAGTGCAACAAGAGTTTACCAAGTAATGTCGGAATGATTGTGGCGTATTTATAGTTTTTTTTTCTTTTTTTTGGGTTTTTATATTTATATAAAAATTCATATATAAATCGTTTAAATATTTTGATACCAGACAAGTTATTAATAACAATAATAATAACTCTCAAACAAATAACCTCCCCATTCCTTACATCCGCGGTATTTCTGACACAATTAAAAGAGTAGGAAATAAATACAACATAAGAATGACATTTAAAACAAAAGATTAGATTATAGATCTATATCAACAAAAACTAAACCAAACAACATACAACAGAATACCAAAAGTGTGGTTTATAAAATTCCTTGCGAATGTGGCAAATTTTATATAGATGAGACATCTAGACCGTTAGATGTTAGAATAAAAGTGAAAGAAACCTTCTTAGAAAGGGCGATTTTAATAAATCTAAAATTTGGCAATACGCATGGGAATCGGGTCATAAAATCAATTGGAATAATTTCAAAACGGTATTAAAAAAATCGGTAACAAAATACAGAAGATTAAAAGAAACCGCTATAATTAATTTAAATAAAAATAACTGTATTGCTATGCCTTGGGCAGATTTAAATTCAATATGGTTTCACAATCAGTGCAGTAAACAATCACACAGTAAACCTTACCTATATATATTTTTTGGTAGTATGTCACTGTCATTAAAATCTATTCTATAAAAATCTAATCTATAAAATCATTAACATGCCCAAAAATAAATTTACTTCCTATCTTTTCAGAATTTATAGGAATTAATATAATTTATTTTTAGATTCGTTTTGAAAACGGGAGGAGAATATATCTCGAAAAGTTAATGTTCAAAAGTTTGTATTTATTTTAAAACATTTTTATATTATTTAAAATTTTGTTCGTTAGGCAAATTTATCACAAAAAAGAATCACTGAGAAATTTGTCTCCGTTTGATTTTTTGTTTTTACCCAGTGTTTTTTTATTTACATAAGAACAGATATTTTAATAATTTTTGAGTTTTAGATCGTGGCGAAAAATCCAAAAAAAAAGGTTTACTAATAGAATGTTTTAGTGGCAGGAAGAAGGTGGAGCATATTTTGAACATTTACTGTAAGGCGGACTTGTGAATCTGTATTAATTATACGCTAATCTAAAATTTTAGTATTTATTTTATGCATCAAAACTACCTCGAATCCAAACAAAATTAGTATAGTTGATCTTTTCTTAGCTATGTTTTAAAATTAAAGATTATATGTCTAATAAATCGGTCCGAATATAAGTCCTAAACAATCCAAGCGATGCATAACTCAGTTGCCAAGCAAGATTTTCAGCTTCGAACGCTTATGAAACTACGACGATATCGGCAGTTGGAAATTTCTTGGCCGACTTTCAGGCGCCTAGAAACAGTCCGTCTATCAAATTGGAACAGCGACCAGACGACTCCATAACAAAACTCCAGGAGCCAAGCGTGCTTGCCCCAGAATCATTTACTCCTATAAGAGATGAATAAAGAAATGAATAACAAAAAGAAGTGGTCATAGCAATAAACGAAAGTGTTATGCTCGAAACCAAAAGAAAAGCTATTTCCTTACTAAAACCTCTAAAAAAAAGAGCCATAAATAGTTTTATTTGCCCTTAACGCTTCTCTCTATTGATTATTAATAATCAGTGTTTTTATCATAATTTATTCAGATATATTTTTATTAGCATCTGTGAATATATATTTTTATTGCGTAAACTATGTATTGTATAAAATGAACTTTAAAAGGTCTTTTATTTATAAATGATAGTAAATGTTAATTGATAAAAATCAACATTTTTTGCATTAGGATTGAAAACAAATTTAGCTTCATCTCTTACTCTGTTGGCATAAGAAATTCAGATCTGTCAAAATGTACTCAAGAGAATACAAGTACGGAAACCTATAAACCATTATTGCTCTAAAAATGTTGAAAACCCAGATCATGTTAAAATTTGTCATTACAAGCTCTTATTTGTGAATAATAGAATCAACTTAAAACAAGAGATCAATAATTTGTATTTTTTCCGTTTATGTAATCATATATGAAGTCATAAAGTTGCTTATATAAATAATCGTTACAAGTAGAGAGAAATAAAGAATCATTATAACAAACGAATTTATCGAGATATTGAATGGTATTTTTTTATACAAAAATTGTTGATCCATTTTTTGGCCTGGTTTAGTCATATACAAGATCTTTAAACAAGGAGTTTAGTGAAAATTTCAAATTAAAATATTTACTTCATATTTGATACAATATATCACTTAAATATCAAATGTGAAATTTGGTCAAAATCTATCAACTATAGCTAACGTAAACCAAACCTACTACATAAATGATGACTTTTTTGAGCGTCTAATGATAGATGACGAAAAACTGTATCCAACTTGTTAAAGAGGAAACATATTTTTCACAAAACGACGATTTTCATAGAAAAATTAAACAAATAGTAGAGTTCATGTTCATAAAAGATACAAGTGTTGCTATTTATGTATCCGAGAATGGCAACAATGGTGTTGCGCGCTGGGCGCCATCTGACATATACATCGTAAAATTTGACATTCTTGACTGTACACGTAACTTATATTGTTTAGTGACTTAAAAATGGCATCTAAATCAAAATCGTGGCCGTCGTTCACTCACGGATGAATTTTAAAAAGGTCAACCAAAATCGGTTGTTGGACCAGAAAACATCAATACTGTACACGAACTGATAAAGCAAGATCGTAACATGAAATACCGTGAGATTGAAGCATCCCTGGATATTAGTATGACAAGCATATACAAGATTTACATGAACATTTAGCCGTGAAAAAGATTTATGCGCGTTGGATTCCGCATAATTTGACAACGGCACAAAAAAATGGCTCGTGTCAATTGGTGCGAAGAAATGCTCAAAAAGAACGGTCAATTTGGTACACAGCCATCTGTTTGCCCAAAGTCTTTGAATAAAAAAAGCTGCTTACTGCAAAGCCCTTTCATATTACATTGCTTTTAGATAATGAGTTTTTTTATTATAATTTAGTTAAAGTTATTAATCACGGTTAACAATGCTACGTCTGTGTAATTGAGTAAGCAGTTGAAGATAACAGTCGGCAGAAAGTCTACATCTTAATGGGAACAATGAATGGAATATACTACCCGGAATTAATTAAAATTCTACACTCACCGATGGACATCTAGATATTTTTGCTATCCACTATTACTGCAATGTACAATATATGGAGAGTGTCCCAATAGGTACTTTGGGATTTTTCTTTTTAATAAATCCAAAGATTTTAGAAAAATAACATGTTTATTTTATAAAAAAGTAGAGACATGGCAGTTATGTTTTTAAAAGTACTGTTCACCAAATATCCCCTTCGGATGTTTCTATCGATGGTCATTCTTGTCCAAAATTGTCAATAACAATTTGGTACAATTGCGGTTCAATTTCACCAATAACATATATATATATATATATATATATATATATATATATATATATATATATATATATATATATATACATATATATATATATATATATATATATATATATATATAATATATATATATATATATATATATATATATATATATATATATATATATATATATATATATATATATATATATATATATATATATGTATACATTCTATCAAAAAAGTATTGGGAATTGATCATTTGAAAAGCCCGCTTAAAGGAATTGTCAAAAATTGTTTTTGTCGCTAAGTTGGCAAAACTGTTCTCTATACTGACGCGGAGTTAGAACGTCACGTGTAATTTAGTTTGTTTACAGTGCTCGATTTTGTCAGTTCCTCTCAAGTGTGTTTTGCGATTTTTACAGTGGATAAAAACATCCAACAAAAATTTTGTCTTCAATTTTACATTGCAAATGGAATTGTGAATCGTTTATATATATATATATATATATATATATATATATATATATATATATATATATATATATATATATATATATATATATAGTGATCCAAATCTGTTCCTAAAATAGAAATTCTTTTATCCTCAGCAAATTTATTGAATCTGACCTGACTCTTCTGGTTTATTTTTAAGCCAAATAGTTTTCCAGCCCTTTGCAGCTCCTGAATGTGTCTTTGCAGCTCCTCTCGATCTTGTGAAAGAAGAACTATATAATCTGCGAATCTAAGATAGTATAAGTATGCACCATTGATTTTTATTCTATTATGCTCCCAATCCAGATTACGGAACACTTCTTCCAGGTAGCTGAGAAAAGAAGAGGCGATATTGCATCACCCTGCCAGACACCTCGTTCTACATTAATTCCAACCTCAAGTTTATTAGGGTGGATTGTCGCTGTAGGTTCATCATATATCGACTCTAGTAGGTTTACATAGGCTTTGTCTACACCTTGGTTCAGCAATGCATCGATTATAGCCTGCTTTGAGATTGAATCAAATGATTTTTCATAATCGATAAAAGCCAAGTGCAGTGGCATAGTGTATTCGTTGTGTCTTTCTATGACCTGCTGCAGAACCTGGATGTGATCCATTGTACCGAATCCACTTCTGAATTCTCCTTGGTCTTTTGATTGTACGTCATTAAGTTTTCTTCATATTCTTTTAAATGTTATCTTGGTGAAAATCTTATACACCACTGATAGGAGAATGTAGTTTATTAAATTTTCCTGTGCTCCTTTTTTATGTAAAAGAATTAATTCTGCATTTTTTCATAAGCTGGGTACTTTTTGTTCTTTGAAGCATTTCGAGTATAATTTTGCTAGTGTTTTACGTAAAGTCCGGCCACCAGCTGTTAACATCTCAACAGTTATACTATCCTTTCCTGGAGCTTTGCCATTTTTCATCGAGTCTATAGGCTTTGTCATTTTCTCCACCAAGATATTCGGCATTTGTTCTTCAGTGGGCATTGCTGTTGTTGACTGGTTCTAATCCTCATATAACTTTGAATAAAATCTTCAATATATATATATATATATATATATATATATATATATATATATATATATATATATATATATATATATATATATATATATATATATTTATATATTTATATATATATATATATATATATATATATATATATATATATATATATATATATATATATATATATATATATATATATATATATATATATATATATATATATTTATATATATGTATACATATATTTATATATATATATATATATATATATATATATATATATATATATATATATATATATGTATATGTATGTATATGTATATATATCATAAAATATATCAAAAAATCAGTTATTATTTCACTACTACCTACATTAAATTAAAAAAATATTAACCTAATGTTTGCCTTTCTTCACACTTTACCCAGGCTTTAAATATATCAAAAAATCAGTTATTATTTCACTACTACCTACATTAAATTAAAAAAATATTAACCTAATGTTTGCCTTCCTTCACACTTTACCCAGGCTTAAGACTGGTACAAATTCTTCGTGCCATATTTATTGCTGTTAATTTTATTTGACTGTTGTTATTATTATTATCTTCGTTGTTGGCCTGTTGGCCTTTAAACACGCTCCAAATTATATATATATATATATATATATATATATATATATATATATATATATATATATATATATATATATAAACATTTTTAAAAATCATTTTTTTTGTGTATTTTCAAGTATTAACCGAGTAAGAAAAATTCTCAGTTATAATTAGCAAACTGTCTCCTACAACTTTGTTTTATGACATTTTGTCGTAACTTCGCGAATAAAGAAGTGGCGGGGAGTTTTACCTATTTAGATAAAAAGTCGTCTAATGTCCGTTTGCCTAAACCGATTTTCCTCAATTTGGATTCATTTAAAAGGTAATTGCTGGAACAATCAGATAATCTGGGAGATAAATTATTTAGTTTATAAATGAAACCGCGAGGTGGCGTTACATTCAACAATAGTTTTTTGAAATTTTGTTCAGTTTTTTCAAATTGAATGGTACAGCTTTTATTACATGGCTAGAAAGGTAATTTAAAGAGAAATCATCCAGTGAAAACCCGAAATCGATATCTCTGACATGTCAAGAGATATTTCGATTTTTCTGAAAAAATCAGTTATTATTTCACTACTACCTACATTAAATTAAAAAAATATTAACCTAATGTTTGCCTTCCTTCACACTTTACCCAGGCTTAAGACTGGTCCAAATTCTTCTTGCCATATTATTATTGCTGTTAATTTTATTTGACTGTTGTTATTATTATTATTATCTTCGTTGTTGGCCCGTTGGCCTTTAAACACGCTCCAAATTATATATATATATATATATATATATATATATATATATATATATATATATATATATATATATATATATATATATATATATATATAATACGAAGATAATAATAATAATAACAACAGTCAAATAAAATTAACAGCAATAATAATATGGCAAGAAGAATTTGGACCAGTCTTAAGCCTGGGTAAAGTGTGAAGGAAGGCAAACATTAGGTTAATATTTTTTTAATTTAATGTAGGTAGTAGTGAAATAATAACTGATTTTTTCAGAAAAATCGAAATATCTCTTGACATGTCAGAGATATCGATTTCGGGTTTTCACTGGATGATTTCTCTTTAAATTACCTTTCTAGCCATGTAATAAAAGCTGTACCATTCAATTTGAAAAAACTGAACAAAATTTCAAAAAACTATTGTTGAATGTAACGCCACCTCGCGGTTTCATTTATAAACTAAATAATTTATCTCCCAGATTATCTGATTGTTCCAGCAATTACCTTTTAAATGAATCCAAATTGAGGAAAATCGGTTTAGGCAAACGCCACTTCTTTATTCGCGAAGTTACGACAAAAAGTCATAAAACAAAGTTGTAGGAGACAGTTTGCTAATTATAACTGAGAATTTTTCTTACTCGGTTAATACTTGAAAATACACAAAAAAAATAATTTTTAAAAATGTTTAGCTCGTCACGGCCTCTTGCGGTCGTTTTAGAACCTTAAAAATATTTTTAGTAAATTTCTCATGATCATTTTTAGTACAATTTTTTCCCCCAAAGCTGTGGGATAAATAGTTTTCACGATACGGCCGCGATCCATCCTTAATGGGACACCTGGTATATATATATATATATATATATATATATATATATATATATATATATATATATATATATATATATATATATATATATATCGTCATTCAGCTGAATAAAACTTTAGGCTTCAAATCGTCCAAGCTTATGCACCAACTATAAGCCATGGGGTTGAGGAAATTGAAAAATTTTATGATGATGTGGCCCAGCTTTTATACAAGGAGAAATGTAGGTACAAAATCCTGATGGGTGATTTTAATGCCAGAATCATATGGAACTGGTCAGCGAGACAATAAAGGTGATAGATTGGTTGATTTTGCTGAAAGACAAGAACTATATATTATGAATTCGTTCTATAAGAAAAATATCAAAAGACAAAGTCCTTAACAATTTTAATGTTGGAAGTGACCACCGAATGGTACGAGCAAAAGTTAGAATTAACTGTCGAAGAGAACGCAAAAGAATGGTAAAATCAAAGAAGGACAAAGTTGATTCTGGCAAACTGCTGGAGAGAGGAAGCGATTTTGAGATTGCTTTGTCAAACCGATTTGCTGTGTTACAAGATCCGGAGGAAGTGGAACTATCAGTTCTATATGAAGAAATCGCCAACAATGTGCTTCAAACGACAGCTTCAATAGCACCAGAAGAAAAATGTCTCAAACAGAAAAAAATCTCCAGTGAGACGATTGATTTAATGAAGAAATGGCGGGCAATGAGAAATGCAGGTAGTCCTTTTGGCAGGGTCGAGTACACTGAGCTCTGCAATACTATAAGAAAACGTATCAGAGAGGACACGCACCGATTCAACATGCAGTTAGTGCATGCAACAGATATCCTACTGGAGGAAGTAACAAATTTTATAGAATCGATGAAAAGCGGCAAGGCTCCAGGAAAGGACAGTGTAACTATCGAAATGCTAAAAGCTGGTGGTCGGACGTTACATAAAACACTGGCAAAATTATACTCAAAATGCCTCAAAGAACAAGAAGTACCTGACTTATGAAAAAATGCAGAAGTGATCATTTTACACAAAAAGGGAGCACAGAAAGATTTAAAGAACTACCGTCCAATAAGTCTCCTATCAAGAAGATCCTTTCTAAAAGAATATTAAAAAAAACTGAATGACACCCAACTAAGAGAACAAGCAGGATTCAAAAGTGGATTCAGTACAATGTATCACATCCAGGTTGTACAGCAGGCTATAGAAAGGCACAACGAATACACCATGCCACTGTGCTTGGCTTTTATCGACTACGAAAATACATTTGACTGTATCTTAAATCAGGCAATAATGGCTGCACTGCTTAGCCAAGGGGTAGATAAAGATTATGTAAACTTATTAGGATCGATATATGATGGAGCTACAGCCACAATTCACTTTGATGAATTAATGTAGAACGAGGTGTACGGCAGGGTGACGCAATATCGCCTATTCTTTTCTCGGCCGGCCTTAAAGAAGTATTCCGTAAACTGGATTGGGAACAGGATGGTGTAAAGATCAATGGTGCAAACTTGAATCACCTTAGATTTGCAGATGATATAGTTCTCCTTTCACAAGACCCAGAGGAGATGCAAGGACGCATACAAGAACTGCAAAGGGCTGGCGAACCATTTGGCTTGAAAATAAACCTGAAAAAGAGTCAGGTTGTGTTCAATAACTTCGTTCAGGACAGAAGAATTTCAGTTTTAGGAAGGAATTTGGAGATTGTGGACAGCTTTATATATCTTGGGCAGAGGATTTCAATGGAAGGGAATACCGCCCGGGAGGTAAAACGGCGTGTTAAATGTGGCTGGCAGGCATTTGGCAGGCTCAACATTGTGTTTAAGAGCAGACTTCCGCTTTGCCTGAAAAGAAAAGTCTTCGATCAGTGCGTTCTACCCGTTATGACATACGGAAGTGAAACTTGGATACTCACATCGGAATCAATTCAAAAACTTCGGATACCACAGAGGGGAATGGAAAGATGTATGCTTGGCATTACAAGACGAGACAGAAAGTCCTACGCATGGATCAGGGAACAAACGAAAGTCTGTGAAATCATTAGAAGAGTAAAGCAATTGAAATGGAGATGGGCAGGTCATATAGCGAGACGATGGGATGATAGATAGAAAAAGGCAATCCTGGAGTGGTATCCACTTGATCGCAAACGTTCGCAAAGAAGACCGAAAGCACGATGGATTGATGACATCGTTAAGTATATTGGACCAGAGTGGCAGAGAAATGCCCAGGACCGTGAAAGTTGGAAGCATACTGAAGAGGCCTTCATCCTGCAGTGGATCGACGTGGGCTGATGATGATGATGATGATGATGATATATATATATATATATATATATATATATATATATATATATATATATATATATATATATATATATATTCATTTATAAATTTCCAAATCTTCCAATTGCCTAAATTTTCATATAAATCGATGTCAAGATATCAAATTCAGATAACATATTGAATTTGTTTTTCCAAAGATTATGCTCAATAATTATGTTTACATATATTATAATTGAATAACAGAAAAACTTAACTAACCTATTGAATAACGCTTTGAAATTATTTGTACCTGACTTTGGACTGGGCGATGTAGGAATTACCATAAGACCATAGAGAGGGTATTTCCGACGAACCTTTAAGGGCAGTTTTATTGTTTTCTATACTTTAATTTGTTTATGTCTCGTTTACAGTACTGTTAAGTGTTTCAGTCGATTTTATATAAAATGTCAAGTTCTAGTCTTCGAGTTTGAAAAAATACAGCCGATAAGTTTTGTTATATATGCGGACAATTTATTTTAATGTCACAAGATGGATCTATATCCGAGGAAGACAAAAAAGCATATCTTTTATATCTTAAGTGCCAAATTGGAGATCAAGATAAAAGTTGGGCTCCTCATGTTTATTGTGTTAGTTGTCATGTAAATTTAGTGTTGTGGATGCATCGCAAGAAAAATTCTATGCCGTTTACTATTCCTACGGTGTGGACTAAATCTAAAAAGGTAGCCTCTAGGTGATTTTCGTTTTCAAGAAAAATTTAATGAAAAGGAAGTGGCAGCTTGGTGTGTATTTTGTGTGTTTTGCAAGTGTATGGAAAGGATTTCTGGGCAAAAAGGAAGATCAAAACTATAAAAACCTCATAAATGAACTCTTGAAAGCCTATGAAGTACGAGGGTGTCGCATATCGTTAAAAATGCATTTTCTTACACTCTGATTTGGATTTTTTCCGGAAAATTTGGGTGCAGCAGGCGACGAACAAGGAGAGGGGAGTTTCACCAGGACATCAAGATGATGGAAGCAAGATACCAAGGACGATGGAACCCATCTACGTTGGGCGACTACTCATGGTTTTTAAAAAGAGATAATGCTACAGAACACTAGAGGAAAAAATGAAAGTTTTTGTGGCTGTATGACATCTAATGTTATATATTTTTATTCATATAATGCTCAGTAATGTCTTGCATAGATTTAACACGTTTTACATGTTCATATTAAATAAATATTAGATTGTAAAGATATATCTTGTTTTTTTCCGACCACCGACCCCTGTAATAAAAAAATGTACATGTTACAGTAATTAGCTTACCATTTTCGGATTTAGAACTACAAAATACTTCATATGCAACTATTTTCATCATGATGTTACCTCAAAAAAGTTGAAATTTCTTGACCTGTGTGATCAATTACATGTATAAAAAATTGCTTCAATATAGAATTTCAGAATTTCCCATAATATAACTTTCTGTAGTTTTTGGCAAAGAAATTGTATTGGGATATTAAATAGAAATCCAAATCATATTTCACCTAACATAGTCAATATGATAATTTATTATACATATTTTTTATGTAATAATCATAAAGTAACAAATAATAGTCAATAAATAATATACTAAAACGATTCTTTTCTCATGAATATTATCAATAGAGATAAAATGTCAAACAAATTGAAGTAGTTACAATATTTAAATAAAAAATTATCTCAATACTGACAATAATTGATTATCAATGTTATTGACTTCAAATAATATTAGATCTATAGTATAGAAGATATTTTTTATCTTATACATTCAATTCATGATATTTGCGAAAATGCAACAATATAATGCAAAATGATTTTGCTTGATGAATATTGCCTTGCCTGTTATATCAGATTAATTAACCATCTCTCATGACCCATTTCGAAGCCTCTTGTCATCCGATGAAAATTGATCGATTTCCTACAGCAGGCAAACGACACATAATCGTTTTACATCCCCTGTTTCGAAAGTTTCAGAACTAATTTGAAAATAAGGGAAGCAAAGCGAAAATTTGTATCGATATCAGTTCACTTATTCAAAATAATTTTCAGCGGAACTGATACGACGATAGGATGATCGGTCGTCGACTTTTGATTATGATGAATGTCAGATTATCATATTGATAATCTGCATGGTCAGCTGAATTTTAAGGAAAATAAAATAGTGAGAGCTTAATAAATCAAATGAATATGGTGAAAAGTTTATATGAAAAAGAATCTTTCATAAAAAGAGACCAACTTCTAGCTCAACAAATGTTGTTTCATGACCAAGTATAATATTCCTTATTCACTGTTTGTTTAGATAGTATTAATTATTTGTGAATTTGTGAATAATTACCTGGAAATTCAAAAACAGATTACCTTAACTTTAAACCTTTGAAACTTAACTTTTCACATCTGACAAAGATAATGCGCTTGTACATATTTCTTGGGTTTTTACTTCAAACCACCATAACCTACGCTTCGAAGTGCTGGCATATGCACTGTATTCATCTAATTTCCAACAGATTACTTAACACATTGGTCAATAATTCCCCCGTGTTTTTTTGCAAATTTCTACTTTATTCATCAATATATTCTCCTTGAGGAGCAATATAATCACTCCAACGCTTTTCTTACATTTCTACGCGTCTTTTATAGAACGATTTCTCTTTTCCTTCTAAAGATCCTTCAATTTCGTCAATTACCTCTTCATTCGAGTGAAATTTCTTTCCAACGAGCGAGCAGAGACCATTTTTTTGAGGTCTGAGAACAGGCAATAGTCGCTGGGAGCCAGATCTGGAAAATACGGTGGATGAGGAAGCAATTCGAAGTACAATTCAGTCATCATTGGCAGTGATTTATGACAAGGTTGTCTTGGTAAAACAGCACTTTTTTGGTCATTTGGAACCTTTTTTGCGATATCGTCCGTCAAACGCACCATAGCGCTATGTAATATTCGCTATTCATGGTTTTACCTCTCTTGAGATCATCGATGAACAATATCCCATGCCTATTCCAAAATACAGAGGCCATAGCTTTATTTTACGGGTTTGCGAAATAATTTTGTGAATTTTTCTAATGTTGTCTGGTGTAACCACCTCATTTGGGCGTCGTCCAAAGCATTCAGTATCATCGGTGTTTGTGCGGCCACGTTTGAATTCAGCATATCAATCAATTATGGTTGATTTTCCTGGGAGTTCGGGTAATGTTTATCAACCCATTGTTTTGCTTCAACGGTATTTTTCTACATCAAAAAGTAATGCTTAATCAACACACAATATTCTTTTGTTGTTTCATTGTTTTCAAAATAATGTCAGCGTCACTTAAAACACAACAACTCAGAAACTAGTAGACAAATTGTCATAAAATTTTGATACATGATGTTTGAAAGTTGGCATAATCGACCACTAGGAAGGCTTTTTTATAAGTGACGCCATCTATATGTCAGACCGGAAACTTATTGCTCGATGTGTTACAGAAGAAATGGTTTGCTGAACAAAGATTCACTTCAAATGATATGATCAAAGCTGAGACGGCCGTTTATTTTAAATAAATCGCATTATCCTGAGGGAACTTCTCGAATTATAGATAATGTTCGGTCTTTTTTCACTTCATATAATGGCTTTCACAGAATTTTGATAAATTCATGCATTTTACAATTTTTTTCGATGAAGGTTCCAGTTTTTGGTCACGTTTGGCGTTCATCATCAATATTTTTTCACGACCGTTTTAAATTACTTGTATCACTCATAAATCATTGCATACGATAGACAATAATCATGATAAGCCTTTTACATCATTTGAGGCAGTTCGGTTGAGGTAATATTTTAAGAATTAGAATATTTTAATGTTAGTTCGTAGTGTTTCGCGGATGGAAGATTACATTCGACCATTGGTCCGGGAGTACATCTGATCATTTGTGTCCAGTTTGTTGGGAACGTGCAGACGTTTCGCCAAGGTCACACTTGGCATTTTCAATGCTTGTCTGAAGACTTCTTCAGCAATCTTTCAGAAAATTTTTTTTGGATTTTTGTCTTTAATTTTCGACACATCCATATTCGACCACGATCGACGTCGCTTAACTTCAGTTATTTATAATTGCAGTTCGACTCGATGTGACTGGCTATATATATATATATATATATATATATATATATATATATATATATATATATATATATATATATATATATATATATATATATATAAATTATAATTTGTCATAAAATGTAAAAATGTCATAAAAATGTGTATATCATCACACAACAACGACTCAATTGATGGGCCATGTTAAAGAGCACAGAAGACCACTAGCGCTATTTAACCATATTGGCATATCAGGTATACTTCAATGACTTTGTCCGTATGTGCAGAAAAAAATACTTATAACAAAATTAAATTGTTTACATCTCAGCAGAATCTTTAACTGATTTTAATTATAACTTATTTTGCTTTCAGAACAGTAATAAGGTTATCTAAAAATCAACGTGAACCAATATCAACGATAACAGAAGATAGTAAATGATAAGATAAAAATTTTATATCATATTTTCTTGCATTGAAATTACTGCGAATGTTTCGCACAAACCTAATAAAAACCTACCGCGTTAAATTTATATATTCAATTATCACCCATTATATTTTGGTTATACTACTGTTATCTTAATAGGATACAATATCAGGTCTAATACATCCTTTCCAATTTTGTGATAGTTTATTTTAATATCATGCAGTAATAATTAAATAATCTCTAAAAACTGTCATTTCTCTAAAAATAGTGGTAACCTAATAGAAATATACCATGCTTTATAATGGAAAATGAGTGACTCGTTGCATTTAAAGCTGAGTAATATCGTGTTCGATAAAAGAAAACTGGCTCTTCCAGAGGTAAGTTTACTGCACCCCTTCTAGTTGTAGATTATGTACCCCAATACCGATGGTTTACACAGGGTTGTCCATTTCGTGGTTCGGAAAATACAGCCCTGTATTTTGACAACTGTCAAACCTAGATGACATCCAAAGTGTTATTTGATTAGTTTAAGGTTCGCCATTTTACAATATGGACCGTTCAACCACCGAACAACGCGTTAGAATTGTAAAAGTTTTTACAAAAATGGTGATTCTGCAGTAGCCACGAGCCTTACGAGCAGAATGTGGCTGCCATAATTGCCTTTCTGAGCACACAATTTTCAAAACAGTCAAGAAATTTGAAAATACTGGGTCTGTTACGAATGTGGTAAGACATATGCATCATCGTAACGCTTGTTCGATGGAGAATATCACAGCTGTTAGTGAAGTGTGGCTGAACACCCAAATTTATCGATTTTTCGGCGTTCAGTCTATTGGTTTGTCTTACGGTACATTATTGCGCATTTTGCATTTGGACTTACATCTTCATCCTTACAAAGTTCAACGACCCGCACGGGTGCTTGAACATTCACATGATTTTTCGAACACAATGTTCTTCAGCGATAAGCCTCATTTCTCGCTCGGCTGATACGTAAATAAGCAAAATTGCAGTATATTGGGCTCTGAAAACCCACAAGTGATTGTGGAGAGTCCATTGCATCCGCATAAGATGACTGTTTTGTGCGCGTTATGATCTGGTAATGTCATTGGTCCGTACTTCTTCAAAAACAAAGAGGGAGTGACGGTATGGAGCCGTATGATAACCGATTATTTTTGACCGCAAATTAAAGTTTTCGTTATGTGGTTCAAACCAGACAGTGCAACAAGCTGCACAACACGACCAATTTTAGCTTTATTGCGTGAGAAGTTCCCAGGCCGCGTAATTTCGAGATTTGGTTATGTCAACTGGGCGCCGACATCATGAGATTTGACGCCGTTGGATTTTTGTGGGGCTATGCGAAAGATCTTGTTTACGTAGACAATCCTCAAAGCCTTGACCAGTTGAAGACGGACATTCGTCAAGTCATGGCCAAGATACCAGCGGAAATGAGCGGAAAGTCATTGAAAAGTCCAAGCAATAACATGATTTTTTTTATCAAAATCTCAATTTTTCAGGTGCTTTTTTAATTTAACTTTCCGAAGGACAAAATGGAAAACCCTTTAGAATGTTCAGTGGAAAAGGTGGGTGGTTGAATTTTCGGGAAACTAGTAGAACATATCTGATTGTTGTCTTAAAAATGTTGTTATATAATTTGCAAGATGTCAAAATAGCAGAGAGAGTAAAGAAGATGATTCACGGTGAAGTTTTTCAGTAACGATTCGAACTGAGTGAAATGTTCAAAAAGCTCCGGAAACTCTTCAAAATAATTGTTGTTTGTCTGACAAGCTCATCTAGAAACTCACGTATTAGCAAGTACGCAAGATTATAGACGATATATAGTATAAAAGAATTATGGGGCTGGATCACCTTTGATATGGCACTGTTCAAGCATTAAATGGCAATTTCACAATGGCAACACGTCTAGAAAGGCGGGAGTAAGTAGGCAACCAGATTTTGCACAAGGAAGACGTCCCTCGGAACGTTCCCGTTAAGAATTAAACTTTTTCTCAAGAAAAAGTGTTTTAATCAAAAAAAAGTAAAAAACCTAGTATACAATTAATTACAGGTACTGTGAGGCTTCACTAACAGTGAAACTGATAATAAAAATAAAGCGTACCGATACAATTCGGGATATGTATCCTGTTTCAATCGCAGCATTGGAAACAATTCCCAAGTATTAGGCCCCAAAAAAATATACCGCTGCTTCTATCTTTTCATTGACTTATAACACACATTTGAATAAGGAATAATGAAAAATGTAAATAAATAACATCTTGTGCTCCAAATCACATCGGCTACCTTTTTCTTTGTGCATATTTTTCCTACAAAACATATAGTTCGTACAAAACTTTATTCAAATTATCATTTTTATTCTTATATACACCAGATTATTCAAAGATACTTTGCGAAATAACTATCATTCTTTTCTAAATATTAAGTAGTTACCGAAGCTGCATTTTCAAATTATTGAATGTCACATTTAAATTGTCTGAGGTTTATCGCCAGAAAATCGATTTATATGTTTTTTGATAGTTTCATCATAAGTGCAGATATTTCCTTCAAAGAATTTTGAAATTACTTAAATAACTAACAATGAGAGGATTTGGGATCTGAGAACATGAATGATATAAACAATATGACATCCTTCCCATTTATCTATTCTGGACATTCTTCGCAAGTTATTTGCCATTTGCCAGTCCTACAGAAAATACTTCATTGCTTCTGCAGTTAACCAAAAATGACAATATTGACAAAAATATAGGAAAATATTATATAAAAATTTAATAGTGTTCATAGTTTTTAAGAAAGTGTAATGGGGTTATAGTGAAAGGTCAATTCCTATATTCCGATAAATTCCAACGCGATCGCAAAGGTAATTGCATTTCTAAAAAGTAGCTTCCTTTTTAGTAACGCTTCATGAATGTCAAGTCGATATGGCGTCTAGTTTTTTTTTTTTACAGTTTTTGAAAGTTCGATATTTTTGCCATCTTGTAGATGAATTTCGTGTGTTGATTAAACACTACTTTTTGGGTGGAAAAACCATCGGGCAAACCGAATGAAAGTTAAAAAAATATCGCGTGGACTCTGTTTCTTTACATTTTATGGTTCATAAGTGGTTTACTGAGTTTCCAGGCGGTCGAACCAGCACGACTGAAGCTCCGCACTCAGGTCGCAGTCAGGTCGCCCCGTTTAGGTCACTAATATGTAAATTGTCAACAAAATCTGTTATATCATATTTGCCGATTGTAGAATGAAGATTAGAGATATTGCTGAGTTGTAAACATTTTAGACGAACGCGTACATTCATAAACAATCCAAATTTTTTCGGCGATTCGTGACTTGATGAAACTTAGATTTATAACTGTACACCAGAAACGAAGGAATGGCCAAAACCGAGTGTTTTATCTGGCGAACATGCTCCGAGAAAGGCGAAGAAGCTTCCATCGGCTGCAAAGGCCATTATTTTCGGGGATTCGTAAAGCAATCTATCAACAACTATTTGGAAAAGGGAAAAACGATCCCATGACAGTATTATAATGCATCGTAGGTCAATTTTCACAAAGAGTTAATAAAAAAAAAGTCAGAAAAAAATGCTGTTTCACCAAAATAATGCTACCCTCGATTGGTAGACACAATTGGTATATTTGCCCTACGAATTAATGCTGCTTCCACCCTATTCTCCGGACTTAACCTGATCTCTGTTTTCTCTCTTTAAATATGAAGAAATGGCTGTCTGGGAAGAAATTCATATTAAATGAAAAGATTATCGCCAACATGTCATACTTTTTGGAAGGCACGTAGTTAAAAAGCACAGTTAGTAAATCTTTGACCAAAGGGTATCAATCAAAAAGGAGACTATATTGAAAAATAAATAGATTTTCGATCAAATAAAAAATATTGAATTTAAAAAATATGTAGATTTCAGTCTCCCCTCGTATTAATAACACCGACAGAGACAATATCCCTAAACTTTTAAAAAGATCTAGCTGCAGTAATCAAGGACTATCAGAATCTAAGATATTAAAAATATAGTTCTTTATACACTAAATTAATTAATTATCACCTGTAGCAAACAAGCTTATTTGCTTATAGTTGTTTATTCGATATATGTTTTTTACAAAAGATATTATATCTAGACCTAATTTTAACACGTCACTATTTTAAGAGATTCGCTAACAGTTACAGTAAATATTTATTAAGAATATTTGATACAAAATCTGTATAGATATAACATTTTTACAACATAACTATTTCATTATTTGTGTAAATGTCATTTATTTTTCAATTTTTGTATATGAAATTATGTTTGCATTATCTTTTAATAGAGAAAAACGTATTATTACGTGATAATAATTTTTAGTTTAGTTTATTTGCTTAAATTATAAATTTATTATATAAAAATGATTTTGTATATCAATCAAAATATATCCCACTTCTAAACTTGTACAGCAATAAAAACATATTACATCGATCAGAAAATGTTGCAATCCGATGGTAGCAAGTATGGAGAATAGGCTGAGTGTTGAAAAACTTCCCGTTCTATCAAAGTTTTCATTACATGTAGACTTGTACCAGGACGGAGTCAGAGGATTCACAGAGTCAGATAATTTTCAGATAGATAATATGCGATGCGGTCGGCGATGCGGTCGCAGAGGTAATTGCAGTTTTATGTAGTAGCTTCCTTTCTAAAAAAGTTGAAAAAGTATAATGGAGACTCTGCTCCTTCACATTCCGTTTTCCAATGTGATCGAACCAGTACGAGTGCTCAGGATGCTCAATTTGCCCCGTGCTCAAAGTGCCCCTTGAAGGTCACTACTCACGAAATGGCCAACAAATCCAGTGGTCGATCCAAATCGTGTTGGTTGATAACAAAGTAGATAGTGAAGGTTAAAGAACTTGTTGAACAGATAAACATCTCGGTCGAATGCGTACGGAACATCCTACACGAACAATTAAAATGAGAAAGCTATCAGCACGATGGGTGAAATGTTTGCTCATCGCGGATAATAAACGAAATCAAGTGATCACTTCACAGTAGTGTTGAAATATATTTAAATGCAGTTCGAATGAGTTCTGCGGCGATTCGTGACTGTTGAGGAAACTCGGATTCATCATTACACACCAGAAACAACGGAATAGTCAAAATAATGAGTTTTAGCCGGCGAAAAAGTTTTGTGCATCAACTATTTATATAAGGAAACACAAAAACAGGAGAGTATTATGATGCATTATTGGTCAAATTTCACGAAGAGTTGAATAAAAAATGTCCTCATTTAGTGAAGAAAAAAGTTTAGTTCTACCAAGACCATGCACTCGCCCATTCGTCAGCGGTTACAACTGTAAAATTGGTCAATTTGCGCTTCAAATTTGATCCATCCTACTCTATGCCCCTTCAGACTCTTCTTTATTTCCAAACATGAGGAGATTGATAAGATCATCCTCAAAACCTCCATCATCCTCCAGAGGACTGGACTGGAATGGCTGACTAAACCAGTCGAATCAAAGGGCTATTTCACAGAGCTTGACAAGTCGTACTTTTTGGAAAAAATAACAAGTTGGAAAATCGTTGGAGGAAGTATGTACTACTAAAAGAAGACTACGTTGAAAAATTAATCGATTTTAGATTAAAAAAAATATTTCGTTTAAAAAGCATCTTGTGGTTTGTCCGTACCCTCATATTGTCATATAGAAGAATCATCTCTATGTTATGTTTATGTTCCTCATGACGCGGGAACGTTTGAAAACAACGATATGAGTAACATTTTATTCTACTGAGCATACATCGAATGTTTGAGCCGAATTTTGCGATTTTTGTTCAACTGTTATCACACAATTATTCTTTGTATTCCACACTGAAATTTGCAGGTCCCTAACAGGGGCCGCTTATTGAATTTTTTTGTAAAAAATCGTCTGGTGTATTGATTTCATCTTGGTAAACTTCATATGACCCACAAATAAGAGTTTAACAGATTCATGTCTGGGCTACGAGGTGGCCAATGAACCTCACCACCATGCGCAATCTACAGTTTTTTGGTCTTGTTTTTATTTTAATATCGAACAGTGTAAAATTTGCTCGGAATTTGGATAAAAAATATCCTCTCTACGTTAGGTATTATTAAATAAGTGTTTTATTAAATAATAATTGATTGCTATTGTAATTTATATCATATGTTACTTTCATATATGCTATTAACTGGTTTATAATTTCTGTATAATTATAAACCATTGTACAAAATTGGACACCAAAGGACAAACATATATTTAAAATCACCGTTTCAAAGGGACTGCCAAATTATTTGCATTATAATGCATCAAACAAATGTTTCATATATCAAATGGTTTGATAGTAATTAAAGATTATTATTATCGATGTTTTTATTTAATAAACATTATTTATGAAATTGTTACCCATTAGCATTAGAATAATTTTGTTCTTTTCTATAATATTGTCATCTATGATCAGGCATTATGCCATGAGCATCAAATATCTTTTTACTGTTTAGTATTCTTAGATATGCTATCAAAATGTTTTGATTTGACGAGATGTTTTGAAATGACCTAAAACTAACTTGAGAGCTACATTTTTTGTCATAGTAAATAGAATAGTGACAAAAATAAAGCATTATTTTATGATTATTATTATTATAAATTATTATTATTATAAATTATTATATAGATTATATTTAATTTTTCTTCGAATATACTTAAC
This sequence comes from Cosmopolites sordidus, assembly GCA_031761425.1. Lineage (NCBI taxonomy): Eukaryota > Metazoa > Arthropoda > Insecta > Coleoptera > Curculionidae > Cosmopolites > Cosmopolites sordidus. The sequence goes on from JARFXV010001598.1 coordinate 239,630, forward strand.
AAACATTTCGTAATCAAATTTGGATACTCACGTTTTGATGCTTATTTTCAACTCCATGAACGCTCTGTAGATTGATAAACTGCGGTGGGGTAGGTCGTCGTTCTTCTTTCGATGGTGATTTCTCAAACGATGCTCGATCTTCGGATAGAGCTTTCTCGATGTTGTGTTCCATCTCATGATGATACTTCTCATGAATATGTTCCTTTTCGTGGTACTGATCATATTCATAATCAGATTGGTGTTCTTTTTCGTAAGGCTCTTCAACATGGCCGTGGAAATCCCTGCGGAATATTAATTTCAAAATGTAGGAATTTTTTAAATAAAACAACGAAAAGAGGAAGCACATTGACAATTGCACTCAATGAGGCATGCGAAGAAATAACATTTTAACACTATATAATAGTATACATAATGTGCAATATTACTGTGTTCGGTCAATGTTGAACGGAGATTGTCCTAATTTAACTCATAGGTAGGTACTACCATCCGGTTTATCCATGCGTTTTTGCTTATGTCATTTTACTAGAAGAGTTTCGTCGTTCTACATTATGCTGATGTCCCATGGTCTCCACTTTAATATTCGTCTTGTCCACCTTCCGTGATGTGGACGCGCTATGCCATATGACCTGCCCATTACCACTTGAATTATTTGAATGAAAATTCTTTGTGAGAAGTCTATAATTTTTGTGTGAGATCTTATCCAGGCATTCATCTTACGATCATTCATTTTTATTCCCTCTGTCTTTCTTGGGTTCTCTGTGATCTTGCTAGTTTTTTATTACCCATTTACATTAAATTACGGGCATTACGGACAAATCTTTAAAACGGTTGAATGAGTGTTATATTCTCCTCTTCATGTTGCTTTGTAGCGCTCGGTCACATACAGCAAAAACCACTTTAAAAACGATTCCCATTTTTTAGACCCCGCTCCTTCAGTTTATAACTTTTATTATGTCCACTTCATTTCTGTTGAGAATTTTGATGGTAGTGATGGTAGCATTTTCTGAGGTTCCTTTTTTTTGATGCACACTTTTCTGAAAACTAACCTACAATGTATAGAAAGCGCAATTATTCAAATTTAGTCAAAAACCACCGAGAAGTATGCTTGAATATTTGATTGGTATGTACGGGGTTCACGGGAAATAGCTTTTGTAAATTTAACCAACAATTATTAACATCATTTGAAATAAAAAGTTCCTTAAGGATTAAAACCCTAAGAATCGAAAAAAAATCCAATATTAAATCACCAATCGAAAAGATATGATAAGAATTATCATTTTAAGCAATTATGCTCAACATCGGATTAAGTAATTGAAATGAATTGTATAAATAAAACAAAATTATCTAATTTCTACTTATATAAGTAGAAATTAGACAACTTTATTTTAATTTCCATCAAGAAAATGCCGCAATTATCCATTATTGAAATGATGCCCACGGCAAAGGGTATTTAAAACCAAATTGTGTTCTGTCAGCGAATATCATGAAAATTACGTTAAAACGGTATCAGGCTTGCATAGACTAACATAGTGGACATTTTGAACATTTAATTTAATAAAACAATTATTCGTGACGTGAATCCTTTAAAACTTGCTATGGTGTGTTTTTTTTTGTAAAGAAACAAATCAAATTGATACTGAAACTGTACTATATGGAGTAAATAGCTATAAATATAATAAATATGGAGAAATGGCTATATGAATATAAATATAGCATTTTATTTTCAGAAAATACCTTAAGAGAACAATGAAAATTAAATCATTTTTCTAAGAATTGGTAGAAAAAAAAATTCTGATCTGTTTTCGGCGGAAATGGTTGCATTTTGAATACATGTGAAGACTCATTGATTACATTTACGAAAGTTATTTTCCTTACATCCAGTATATTATTACGCGCATCCATTCAAAAAACTTCAGCCATTTTCAAAATATAGTGTGTGCATATCAAAAGTAGCCACTCTTCATTATTTCTTTTCACAACGAAAATTAGCTCTAGACAAAAAACACGTCAATTTAGATATCGAGGGAGAAGTTCAAAACCAATGTCCGTTATATTTTATGTTTCACCTGCTTATCTCCACCCACCTGTACCGAAATATTTTTAAATAGCAACCCCTATATTGTAATACATTATGTTAAATGTCGTGAAAATTCTAATTAAACTGGGTTTATAAAACTCAAATCGATTGATTCGTTCCCGTAATAGAGGGAAAAATAATAGTATATTACTATTGATAGCTGTAAATAGCATTTTACGTGGAAGTGAACATTTTTTAACTAAAACACAAAAATACTATGTACTTTTAAAAACACGATTTAAAAATTTTCTCTATTAGTCTCAAAATATCGTCCACTGTTGGCTAAACAATAGATAATCTGTTCTCGAATTATTTTCGAACGTTTTGAAAGATGTTCTTATTAATTAACCTAAGGTATTCGTTTCTATTTCTTAGATCCTGAATATCCTGCGGCAAAGTTTTGTATTTGTCTTTTGATAACCCCCAAAGAAGTCCAGTGGCGTTATATCTGGAGACCTCACCGGACATTTCACAGCCTGAATGACTTTGAGCTGCATTAAACCTTTTGATCCAGCCATTGTCGAACATGCAATGCGTAGTGTGGTGGTGCGCCGTTATGTTGAATGTATAAATTTTGTTTATCCAATAGTGGATTTTCTTCTTCATCGATTTAATTTTCTAAAGACTGCATTATGAATGGATCGATGTCTTTTTCAATAAGTTTAAGTACAATTTACCAGTTAAATTTTCTTCAATAAAAATCTGACCTAATATTTCATTCCTCAGAAATACAGCCCATACGTTAATTTTTTTGGGGAAAGTGTGTATAACCCTCTCGAAATATGTGGATTGTTATTATCCCAATATCTACAATTATGTTTATTTACAAAGCCATTAAGGAAAAATGTTGCCTCATCACTGAAACAAATATTCTTTATTCAATTCGGATCATTTTGGATTGATCCAATCATTATATTAAAAAACTGAATCCTTCTGTTATAATCATCTTCGCTGAGCTGCTGAAGAATACTAAATTTATAAGCAAAGAACTTGTTTTGTTTTAAAATTTTATGTATGGAAATATTTGTTAACTAGCGACTTTTGGAATTGAAGTGGTTGGATCAATAGCGAAGTGACCACACATTTCAATTTGTGTGCGTTCATTAAGAGCTCTCGGCTGCTTATTCACTTTGTTACATACGGACTCATACATTGATGTGCGTAAAAAAATTAAAACAAAAATTGTAAACACAATATTGCGATTCCGTTGATTGCTTTTTAAAATCCATGTTTTCCTCTGTTACGAGAACAGATCAACCGATTTCAGTTTTGTAGACGCAGTTTAATTGGGATATTCAAGGCCTTTAAAATGATATGTTACAAGATAGGGGTTGCCATTTAAAATTTTTAGGTAGAGGTGACTGAAGGTAAGGAGGTGAAACGTAAAATATAACGGACATTGGTTTTGAATTTACCCCTCGATATCTAAATCGACGTGTTTTTTGTCTAGTGCTAATTTTCATTGCTAAAAGAAATACTGAGGGTGACTACTTTTGAAATAAAAGCACTGTATAAGTTTAAAACATGTAAATACGATTAACTTTAAAAGAAAGACCTTTTAGTTTTATGGATTAAAATCCCTTATTGGTAAGTAGTTCGGTTCTGCTCTATTATATACACACGGCTCTGCATTTCATTTAGGAATGATAGCCGCTCAATTCTTTTGAGCTCTAAAAACTCATTTCTTGTGCTGAGTTAGTCCACGTTCCTCTATTCTTGAATTATTCTATCCTATTGATTGTCTTTGCTTTTTCCGTTATTTTCTTCCACATATCTCGGTCCTGCATCTTTTCCCACAATGGTTCTATTTCCAATTTCCTTATGTCTTCCTGCACTTGATCTCCCACCTACTTTTCGGTCTCCCTCTTCCTCTGTTAATATCTGGTCTCCACATTGAAATCTTCCATTGTTATCTTCCATTTTTCTTATATGGCTAAACCAGGGAAATCTTTGAACTTTCACGGTCTTCACTATATCTTCTCCTTTCAAAATGGTTTTTATTTCAAAATTCATTAACCTTCTGTATTCTTCTTCTGCAACTTTCTTTAATCCATATATTCTTCTTACAATCTTTCTTTCGAATATTCGTAACTTTTCCTGTTCCAAACTTCTTAAATTTATTATCTCCGCACCATAGGTCACCATCGGTCTAATAACTGCTTTATATACCTTCATTTTTGTATTTATACTTATGTTTTTGCTTTTCATAATGCTTTTAAATTTATAATAGGCTCTACGTCCCGCTTATAATCTGTGATCAATCCCTATATTTCTGTCGCTTTTGCTATTTATTATTATTTCCAAATATTTAGTTTTCCACTACTTCAAATTCGCAATTTCGTATTTTTACTGATCTGGTTTTAACTCTTCTATTTTCTTTCCATATTTCCATATATTTGCTTTTTTCTTGTTTTATTGTGAGGCCTTTTTTCTTTGCTTCTGATTCATTTTTCTGGATTGCTTCTTCCAGGCTTATTCTGCCTCTAACTAGCATAGTAAGATTATCTGCTTATACAACTGCTTGTATCGCTTTATTAATGACTGTTCCCATGATTTACACTCTTTGATTACTGCATCCAGTGTCAGTATAAACAATGTTGTTGATAGCCCATGTCCCTGTCTCACTCCTAAATTAATCTTAAAATCCTCTGTTTCTCCTTCCGCTGTTCTAACTACTGCTTGTAAATTTTTCAATGTCTTTTCTGTTAGTCTTATTAGCGTGCCCGGTATTTTCATGTGCGTCATAGCTTTCATTACTTATCCCCGTTTTAGGCTATCGAAAGCTTGGTTGAAATCGATTTGTACAATTTATAATTCCATTTCATATTTCTGAGATATTTCGTTTATTTAGTTTACTATATATACTGCGTCTTTGGCGAATCTGCCTCTTCTTAAGCCATATTGATAGTCTCTAATTTTTTCTTCTGTATACATTAATCTGTTATTTATTATCGTGGTCAGTATCTTATATACAACACTACGTAAGGCAATTCCCCCATAATTTGCACAATCTTTCAGATCTACCTTCTTATAAATGTTATCCTTATTATTCATTATTATAGCATTATTATCCCTTTTTTCCACTCAGTAGGCATTGTTTTCTTTTTCCAGATATGGATTATCAGCTTAAATATTCTTCTTCCTAAAGCTTCTTACATTCTTCTTCTGTTGATATATCCAGTTCTTCTTCTTCCATGTTGCCTTCCAGGTTCCTATCCTTTTCCCTTTCCGTCACCGTTCTGTTATCTGTAAACATTTTCTTAAAATGATTCGCCCATTTGATGCTACTTATGTTTGTTATATTTCTTTTCGCATTTTGTCTTTTGATATATCTGCATAATTTTATGTTATTCTTATTATCTTTTTCTATCGTCTTCATTATTTTCTCTATCCATCTAGTGTTCTTAGTTTTTACTAGTTTAGTGCTGTTTTTTTTTCCTAATATGCCCTGTGGTCTACATCACTCACTGTTCTTAAACACTTCAATCTAGCAGCCCTCTTCCCCTGCATTATTCTTCTGCATTCTTCGTCAAACCATTCATTCCTTCCTTCTGATTTTTTTCTCATTACCTTATCTGCGCCGTACTCAAAACATCTTTTTATATTCGTCCATTCTACTTCTATGTTTTCGTCTTCAGGACCGTCTGCTAATTGTTTTCTGAGTTTTTCGTATAACGACTCCTTACCTGTTATCATCTCAATGTTCCATCTCCTGTTTGTTTGTGAATCACTCCACCTACTATTTTTAACTTAAGCTTCGCTATCACTAGAATGTAGTCTATATCCACTTCAGCTCCTCGGAACGATCTTACATCTTGTATAATTTTTTGCCTTCTTTTGTCGATGAGGATGTGGTATATCTGGTTTCCTGTCGTGCTGTCTAGGATTAGCCAGGCCTTAGCCATTAGCTTTTGCTTTATTATCGGTACTTATTTCAGTAAAAACTATGGTCAGCTCATTTTATTTCTGTTCATATGAAACTCGAAAATATTTACGACTAAACACGAAATCATTTTTTTAACTTCTCTACGCGCGTCAATCTGTTGACGCTGAACTCGTTCTGTTCTCCTCCTGAAGCTAACATGGTTAGTGAAATACGCATCAAGAAGTTAAAAATAAGTAATTTGGTGTTTAGTGTTAAATATCTTCGAGTTTACTGTTTCACATCAACGGCTCTAATAGAAGAATTGAACTGGTTCATATTATTGACGCTCGATCTACACAAGAATTCAGACAATGAACCGAAAATGCGAAAGTGGATTGAAGCTTCTATATTATCTATGTGATAAAAATCAATATAACCTACTCTCGCTGATAAATAACTTACTTTGTATTGACCGAAGATGGGCATATTTGCAATCCCACATGCAATGTTATCCCACATGGGTCTGATCACGCACAACAGAGGTTCGTTGCGATGGTTGGTTATTTAAAACCGAAACAAATTACGTAGGTCATAGTAAAAGTTTCTGAAATGGTGATATTCTGATAGTTTAATGTTTGGTAATATCATTTGAAAACTGAACTTTATTATGATAAGTAACATAAATATATCAAGGCACCAAATAGTTTTTCGTGACAAAAATGGAATTATTTATTTTGTGTCATAGTTTAACAACAGCGCATATGATTCCCAGTTATTTCCAATAAACATCTTCAGGACCTTATGATCTATTCTCCTTTAAACTTTTTACAGTGCCACATTTACGGTGCCTATTATGGCCTTAATTTAAAAAATAATTACATATATTTATAAATCTTTAACAATAAGTAGTATCTAATCATAAAAATGATATATAACTAATAAAAATTGATCAAATCGCACGAACTTATGGATCATGTTAATAATGGAGTTTTTGATGTATTCTGTTTTATTTCCAATTTTCTCTACTTTCAGTTGTATTCATTCTATTTTCAAGCAACGTACACTGATACGTACCTATGGATTCCTTGGGAATCGATAAAATGCAACTGATAAGTGTGCGGAATGCCGTGAGAATCCAGATATTGGCCGGAATCTGCTCTAGGTTCGCCGCGTTCGTCGTGATGGTAGTGGCTGGGCGTTGGCGGAAGCACTGGGAAATGCTGCGGGGAATGTCCTGGAAATGGCGGAATAAATTATATAGGTTGCATCGTCCTCTGTTCGACCGTTGTTGTATTTCGTATATTCTTGTTAAATTATGGTCTTAGTTTTCGACATTGTCCGAGGAAACATAAATCTCTAATATGAACATTATCTTACCCAGCAATATCTAAATTAAATGTGGTATTTTAGTTAACATAATTGTCATATTCGCCTTAAGAAAATTTTTTAAAAAATGGCTATTGTTTACTTAGGGTTATTAAAAACAAAGTTAGAATTTCAAGAGCATAACTGTAAGAGATATTTAAATATATTTATTTATTAAATCTACTAAAATCTCACCATAGAAATATAATATGTAGACGTTAAGTAGCAAGTATTTCAAAAGATTATTTTAAAGATAATGATTACAATAAAGATAAAAAAAAATATTTTAGGTTTAGCTTTAACACTTTGTTTAGTGGCTTCGGAAATGTCGTTGTAACGAGTTGATTTTCGACAATGTTGTAAAAAAAACCATGGAAAATATAATTTAAATGATGTAAGTAATACTATAAGCGAAATCAAAAATCATGTTTGTGGCAGTCAATAACGGAACATTATTGACAAAAAAATGTAAAAGATTGGCAACGAAATGAGCAAATAACATCCGAAAAACGAACGAAAAATGAATAGCGATCATATAATGAAAATCATTCTACAAAAATTCTGATATAGACCCTTTAGGTAAAGAAAACATGGCATTGCTGATAAAGAAACTTCCTGAATTAAATTAATTTGCAATAATGGTTCGTACTTGTATTTTCGTCAACAAATATTAATGTTTGTATGTTTGTAATAATAGTAATGTTTGAATGTTTTATACAGGGTGTCCCATAACTTATCCGCCATAGAGCAACCGGTGATAGTAGAGATCAAAATAAGAGGATTTAGGCAGTACATGTGTTGGTAAATGTTAGTTATTAAAAAGATACAGGATGTTGAAAGTAAAATCATCAGGTTCAAAATCGGGATAGTCGGGTTTTCAAAGGTGACAAATCCGAATTTGGTACTAGTTTGAGCCTAGTTACTAGAGGGCGAGGAATTGTAAGGAATTAACTTACTTATATTTGTTTACTCTATAAAGCTGAGATTATTTTGATATCAAAATAGAGAAGAGTCATAATTCCCACGTAAAAAAGATACCCTTGGTCAATATCGATATCTCATGCTGTTTGCGGAATATTCGTGGTCAAATATTCTATAGTCGTCTTGTCGATGTCTGAAAAATCTACAATTCACGAAATGTGCCTTGAATACGAGGACCAAAAAAAAAACATTAAGATGTCAAAAATACAACGGACTTTATTTAAAATAACAATTTTTTTAAATTTATTTCAGTAGGTATTGAAAGTGTCGTTTTCGAAGTGTCGTTTCGGTATCGAAAGTTGCCGTTTATCTCAATACACTTTCGCAGGCTCTTTGTTTAGTGACGCCTCATATTTGAGAAAATATTTTCTGGCTACTTGCTGAATTTTTTGTAAAAGTTCGTCCCGTGTATTGATTTAATCATCCATATGACCCCACAAATAACGGTCTAACGGATTAATGTCTGGGTTACGAGGTGGCCAAGTTTAGAGGTATACCGTCCAAAAGGTTTAATAAGTCATTTTCTAAAAACTGCACATAATGATCTCCATTCAGTCTTTGCGGAAACTCAAATGGACCGTTTAAAAAATTGTTGATAATGCCGCACCAAATCTTAATTAAAAACTCGTGCTGGAAATGTCGCTCTCTTGATAGATGTGGATTTTCCAGGGCGTAATAATGATTATTTCGCCAGTTAAAAATTCCGCGTCTGGTAAAAGTTGTCTTCGTCGGTAAACAATATTTTTCAGGAATATGGTGTCTTCGTTTTTTTAGTAGTAGATTTTGACAAAATTCTAATTTAGCCGGCAAGTCTTGTGGCAATAAATTTTGAACAGGCGAAAAATGGTAGGGAAACAATTCTTCTTTATGGAAACTCTTGAAACGGTAGATGTGCTAATTCATGTAGATGTCTTCAAACGCCTAGTGCTTAGTTCAGGATTTTCCGCGATACTAACCAAAATGTCCTCTTCTTGTTCTACTGATATACGTTTCGGTTGTTCACCAAGATTGTTGTAATAAAACGAACCTGTTTCGCCTAACTGATTAAACATTATTTGAAAAATTTGTCGATCTGGAATGATTCTGGTTAGGTAGAGCTCTTCATATTTTCTAACTTCAGCATGACTATTGTAATTTACTTTAATTAAACGCAAAGCATATCCCTTAAATCACGGGAAACTGATTAAGTCTGGGTAATTTTTACAAATTATTTAATACCAACTTAAGATTGGAGAAATTTGTTTCCACCTGTGTTTAATAGGAGAGATAGAAAACAATCACAGTTGTCATTGAGATATAATAATTTTTACACAACATTCAAATCACACTTTTTGAATTGCATATTTTTCAGTCATCGACAAGATGTGTAAGGGTACTTTTTTACGTGGAAATTATAATTCTTCTCTATTTCAAAGTCAAAATATTATCAGCTTAATAGGGTAAAAAAATATGAGCGAGTTAATTCCTCACAAAGTAGCTACCAAACGCCCTTTTGAAAACCCAACTACCCCGATTTTGAACCTGAAAATTTAGTTTCACTCTCAACACCCTGTATCTTTTTAATGACTTATATTTATTGACTAAATCCTCTTATTTTAATCTCTACTATCACCAGTTGCTCTATGGCGGGTAAGTTATGAGTTATAAATATATGAGTTATAAATATGATCACATTATATATTTGCATTTAAGCATATGAGAAAGCACACAGTATACTTATAGGTGACCCACATATAATTATTTGTAGAGTCGGTCGATATATGTTATCTCATTATATCCGTGTTGTACCGAATGAAAAGGGTAAGTAGTTGAATCATTATAAAACGAGCATTTAAAATTCTTGGAAATTGAATTTCAGAGGAAAGTGAAGGAATAATTTTGTTTTGATGTGCACCAAGACAGAAGACGATTCACGACCAGATCTGTCCAGAACACTTCGAACTGAAGAATTGGTCGAAATAATGGGTGAAGTCGTCAAAATGATCATTGTGTAGATCGGATATGGATAGAACAACCCAATAACGTTCCTAAATCCACCATACATCTCATTTTAATGGAAATGGCCCAATGTTGTATAAACTCTAAAAGTGACCCTAATTGTGACCCTCGATCATCCCCCACATTCGCCTATTTTCGTTCCTTTCGGCTTGTGGCAATTCCCACATTTAAAACTGATATTGAAGAACTACAACATTCAACATCCAGCAGTACAGCATCCATTACTTCAAAAAATGTTGTACCGACTTTAGTCTTAGTTATATTAACTCACCAGGAGTATATCCCAAGTCTGTTGAAGCTAGTTAAAACTACATGATTGATATGCTACTTCACCCTAGAAATCATCAATGATATATGTAGAGTAATCAATTACTACATTTACACAATGTATTTTTAATTGCACAACAAACATGGAGCTTTTTATATAATAAAACTTTTTCAAATAGACATTAATGCAGCGGTTTCCAAATTTTATGTTACTGCACCACCCTTTAAAAAAAATTAATTTTGGCGCCTAAAAAATACTCATATTCATTTTCATAAAAAATACTCGTCTAGAAAACTCCGTTTCGCATTAATATGATGTCATGAATGACAGCAGTACTTGCATTGCTTTGGTTAATAAAGTTATAAGGTACTTCAATTCGATTCAGCCAAAATTGAACTAGGGTTTCACTGTGCAATTTTTGTTTCAATGTAGTGTCGGATGATAATTCTCTCAATTTTTCCTTTTCAATAGTTGTCAATCCAAATTCATCATCTTGCGTGGATACAAATGAATTTTGCCTTTTTGAATCAATCAATGCATTTGTGGCTCTTCTTGTCAACATGTCCTTGTTGTCCTCATGTCAAAATGTCAACCAAATAATCAAGTTTAATAATAATGTTATCATTCCTAACTAAATTTCAAACAAATTCATTATAATTTTCATTAAGAAAAATTGTAGCCTAACCTCTTCTTTAAGTTCAATACACCTTTTGAATTATTTTTGTACGAGATAACACTACACTTAGTTTACCAGGTGTACCTTGGTTGACAGTCTAATATCGTATGTCATTTTGTTGCTACGACAGTACCTTTCAAAGCGCTATTGATGTTTAAAAAATTTCGAGTTTGCGTCATATTTTTTTCGTATAGTAAACATGTCCAGTTTTGCAAAGCAAGATGCTTGTGGTCGTTGATTTAGACAATTCAAAAGATAATTTCGACTTGAAACACAAAAAATGCCCAGGTCAAGTCAAAAAATTTGAAGATGCCGAATTGCAAGCATTGTTGGAAGAAGATGCAAGTTAGCAGTATGTAAACTTACATACTGCAAAGAAAAAAAATGGCAAAAAGGTAAAATGTTGACCGCCGAAACAATTTGTGATTTGCTGCATGCCATGAGAAAGATCCAAAAGGCGGAGAGAAATGGGTACCACATCAGCTTAACGACAGACAAATGGAAAAGCGAAAAATGGTGTGCAAAATTTTGATTTTTTGGCATGAAAGAAAGAATTTTTTGCATTTTTTGCAGCGCAGAAAATCGTGAGTGGGCTCAGGGCAGCCATCAATATCGACCACAAGACAAAATCGCTTTAGAAAGAAGACAATGCTGTGCATTTGGTGTGATCAGAAGGGTGTCGTGTACCATGAGCTTCTGGAACCAGAGGAAACAGTAAATACCCTTCGCTGACGTCAACAAATAATTAATTTGAACCATACATTGCTAGAAAACGAGAATAGACTACAAGACACGGAAAAGTGACTTTACAGCACGACAGTGCCCCATCACACATAACGAAAGCGGTCAGAGATACCATTTCTGCATTTGGCTGAGAATGTTTGCCCACCAGCTATACTCACCAGACTTAGCCCCTTCCACCCACCACTTGTTTTCATCGATGTCTCACAAACTTTCCATGAAACACTTTAACAATTATGGAGATGTCGAAAAATTGCATGATGACTGGACGGACTACTTCAAAAAATTTACGGTTCATCTGGCAGGGTATCCACAAATTGCCAGAGAGATAGAGAAAACGTGCAGCTAGCGATGGCGCATTGAATAAACCAATTTTTACATTTCTTTCAATTTAATCATGTTTTTTTTTTAAGAAAAAGTTAAGAATTATTAAACGCCACACCTGGTAGAAGATAATTGGTATAATTCAATATCTTACCATAATTATCATGATTCCATATTTTTGTATAGGTTTGAAAACAACCTAAGTTTGTTTAAAATTTCGTAACTTTTGTAAAAATATTAAGTTCCTCGCTCAGATGTTTTGACTCACGAATTGCTCTGTTCAGCAGACAGAGCATCCAGATAACTTCAAGCGTTTTCTTTTTACTAATGTTTGAAGACTACCGATACATAGGTAGCAGTAAATGTTTTAAAAAATTAAAAGTTATGTTTCTGGCTTTTCTTCTATCTTCAGTGTGACTTTACTTCCGTTAGAGCATCATCATTATATACAACATATTCTTGTATGCAGGTTCATTTATTTTTCTATTTTACTATTGCGAAAATACTAATATACAATTATAAAATACAAATAATAATACAAATATAAATATAAAAGCAAAAAAAAATCGCCCATTCCCTACGTACGTTATTTGCCCATTCATTCAGCAGCAATTAAAACGTCAGCATGCGTCTCACGAGACCGGTTTCTGGTCTATGGCTGTCATGAGTCAGGCTCGACCTGAACGTCTAAAATAATAACCAAAACCATGACTATGTAAATCGAGAATGTAAGTAATCTACAGAAAATAACTGACAAGATCTTTAAGGCCAACACCATTTTCACTTTATGAAATTATCCACAACTTAGGGCCAAGTACATTCTGTTTTGGAGTTAATGCAAGAAAAATACGCCAAACTTCCATTGCTGAAAGATCTAATTCTTGAGAGATTCGAAGAACCGATAAATTTTCATCTAAAATACTCGTTATTACAACAGTAGTAAATTCACTCGCTGGTATTTAGATGTCTTGTTTATTATATTGTTTTTTATATAATGTTTATTATATTGATGTGTAAGAGTATTTCCATAATGTTAAACAATAGTCCTTTTTATAGTCGAAATTTTTTTTTGCGCATGCCTCAACTTCCGCCATGTTTTTCGGGCACTTTATGCTTGTATAAGCTCTGAATATTATGTTTTCAATGTAATTAACAAAAAACAACTTTACTTATTAATTTACTATCAATAGTACAGTCTTAATTGTTATATACTTGAAGTAAAATATTAATACAAGCATTTTAATAAAAATATTTAACGTTATCAGTAAAAAAAGCAGCACTAAAACGTTGTTGTTATGGGATATGTCGCAGCGATACGTGTAGTAAATCATTTTCGGAGCATTTATATTACTTTATTAGTTTTCCAAACCGTTGTGTTGAATATCGTCGAAAACTTTTTAAATCAACGAAACAAAAACATATAAAAATTGTCCAAAGTGTGCTAAATGTGGTTTGACTGATATTAAGAAATGTGGACGAGGTGATGGTCGATTCCCACTGATTGTTCATATTAACAAAGATACGTATATTTGTTCACTTCATTTCGAAGGAGAAAGTGGTCCAACGACAGAACATCCTGACCCCATCAGTTATGTAAAGAAAATCAGGTATCAAGTACTTTTAATACATATAAATATTATTATAACAGCCCATGTTATACTCTTAAATGATAAATTTTTATTGTAGGTAAAAGTAGCAAGGGCCTATTTAGCTGAAGAATATAAATAAACTCATTACATAAGTTAATTATTTTAAAAAAATGCTCCTATGTAAGAGTATAAAAGTATTAAAAGAAATAGACATTAAAATATGCTCTAAACTTAATATAGAAATAAATGTAATGTTGTAAATAAATGTAACAAATGTAAGTAAAATGTAATAGTGTTAAAAATATAAATGTAAACTTAAAATATAGATATAACGTTATAAATATAATAAATATAATCTGTAAATATAATAAATATAAAACTAATATGAATATGATTGTCATCCTAACCTTTCAATTTATTTCCACGTTGGGGACGGTCATGGCATTTTAACCATCGTTGTAATTGAATACAATTATATGTTTCTATTGTGGGGTGCACTAATAAAGCACCATTAATTAATTATTCATTTAGTTGCACTAATAATAAGGGTAATAATTCTTGTTATCCAGCCATATTTATAAAAAGTGCCCGAAATTTTGCTATTAACGCCTCATTAACATGGCGAACGCGCTTGCGCGCAACTAGTCCTGAAAAGATCTATTCAAGGAATTTGGGACGGATTAGTTGGATTATTTAGATCACATTATTCATGGAGTGCATACTTATTTTTGTAATATTTTAAAAAAATATTAAACGTTGTTGAAGCGTGTATTTTGCTATGAGAAATTGTCAGAAAATACTAAATTGAAATGACGTCCTGTGACATTTATGACATTTTAAATATGACTGCCATGACATTTCAACCGCATATTGATGTTACCTTCAAACCCGTTACTTTTCAATAAATAGAAATATTTTAATATTTACTCGACGAGAAACACGAAATTATAGAGTGGAATGAAAATAATTTAAATGCTGTCAAATTGCAATAAAATTTCTTAGAAAATGGAGACTTTAAATGCAAAATTTCGAGAATATTCTGGCATGGTATTGCATTTGGTTGAACTTTATGATTTTAAATTACATCTTTCTACGAAGTTATAATACGTTTTAGCGCTGTATAGGACACCAAATAGTAATATTGAAAAGAAAAGTTAGTAAAAATTTTTTAATTCTACTTTTTATTAAACACATAATATCATTTATATAATATTTTAAAATAAACTTAATTTAAAATCAAAATTTTAAAAGTGTTAGATGAGTCAAAAAGTTTCTGAGTCAAAATTTCTAATCCTTAAATTTCGCATAAGCAAAACAACAATTAAAATTTTATTTATCTCATAATCTCATCTAACCTTAAATTAAAGCGTTGACATTCGGGTTTTTAAAATTCTTTGATGTATAAGATTACATAAGAAAGCATATTCGATTTTTTATTCACTTTAAGTTTGATCTAAAGACAAATGTTACTTAAACAACTAAAATCGATATGAGTCATGCTATGAGTACAAGGTGCTTTCAAATATGTCGCTAAAGCTACGGTTTCCTAAGAAAGCGGTGCCGTTATTTAATGACCATGACGATCAGGTCGAGATGCGGCGGACGTAAGAAAACGACCGTAAGAACAGTGACACGAGATGTCAGCTTAAAAGAAACGACCAACGGCCAGTGAGTGTATTGCGGTGGAGAATGGACGATTTAGACATAACATTAGTACTATGTTTGGAAGATAAGGAAGAACATCGGAAGACGAGTACTATCATTTGGAGGAGAGTGAGATATTTAGAAATGATGCTGTAGAGGGTGTATTTCAAATTTTTGTTTTAAGTAAGTTTTTCTATAGTCTTTGCTTTTCACATTATATCAAGCTTCATTATTTCTTACAAAATCAATCAATATTTCATCATCTTTGCTTGTTCAAATCATGTTTTTACAGTATGCAATTATTTTTTATTTTAAAACAGTCACCGCTACAAGGGTAAAAAACTTTCCACCATTGTTTGTCACCGCTATGACGGCTATCATCCAAATGGCGCACCACTATTTGACATAACGGTCACAACCAACGCTCCTTAGGAAACCAACGCCATGTGATTTGCACAGACAACATTGAAGTGACGTTTTCCATCGCTGTATCCACCGCTAGATAACGGCACCAATCTCTTAGGAAACCGTAGCTTAAGGAGATTGCAGTTAAGGAGATTAAACATTTGTTGGTAGCCCTCAAAAGGTGGAGTAGGAGGAGCTGCAAACATTATTTGACAGAAAATATGTGCAATCCGTGCAAGAGTTTGCAGAGTTGCTTTGCGTTACATAGCAAGTGTAAGCTTTTCATACATACATGAAATGGACCAGGTTCAAGAGGAAAGCAGATATATTGGACACAAACTGTCTGAAGACAACAGCAATCGACGGTGTGATGCCGCATTCCCCTTATTTTCAGTCCTGGGAATCGAATTTTCTACATAAAATAATTACAGGCGACGAAAAACGTTTCCTTATAACTTCCTTTCCTTAATAACCATGTAAATATTGATGCCATGAACATTTTGTTCAGTATTTGATGAAACTGGAGATGTGTGTTTTATTTCTAGTTTAGACAGCCACACGAAACAAGAGCGATGAAGCGCAAAAAATGGTTCATGACAGTAACCGACCCTGCGTCACCAAAAGCGATTGAAAACCATATACAAGATGTCCCATAAGAAAGCAACAACTGAGGGGCGCGAGGCGCATGTCAGTCGATAGCCTCGCGTTTAGGAATTTTGGTTGGTATTGAGCATTTCACGGCAGCAGATCGTGCGTTGTGTGTGCGAGAATTTTACAAATAGAATGATTGGGAAATGAAGAAAATTGGTTCAGAAGTTTGAATAAACCAGTTCAACTATAGATAAACGTAAGCTCGGGATCGACCAAGATCATCACGAAGTGACGAAAATGTGGAATTGGTATAACAGTCAATTCATGACAATCCGGACCTTTCCTTTTGTAAATGAGCGTATGCTTTAAACGTGCCTCGATCATCATTGCAACCGCATTCTGCGCAAGGACTTAAAACTGCACCCATACAAAATTCAACTAGTGCCAGAGTTGAAGCCCCAAGATGCCAGTCAGAGGTTTCAATTTGTTAATCAGGTAACTGAGCGTTTTACAACATTCAAAAACACATTGCTTTCGGATGAGGTTCATTTCCATCTCAACGGTCATGCAAATAAGCAGAACTGTCGTTACTGGAATGCCTCGAACCCGAAACATAAGCATCAAAAACCCCTACATGCGCCTAAAGTCAGTGAATGGGCTCCAATGTCAGGCGTGTAATAATCGGCCCGTACTTTTTGAAGTCGCAGTTACCATGTTGGACAAGTTTTTAATACCTGAACTGCAAAATTTTGCTGACTATAATTAAAGGACATGTTTTTTTCTTATGGACTTTTTCTTGTGAAGTTTCAGTGGAGTACACTACACTGAGTTCTTTGGTGCAGTTAAAAGAAAATATTCGACACAAAATGGCAGCCATTCCAAAGATTATGTGCCCAGTCATTATAGGGAATTTTGCTGTTTGTTTAGATGAGTGCCGTGAACGTTTACATTTGGATAACATCATTTTTAAAAACTAATTTCCTAAATTATATTTCAATAATTCATAAAGGTTTTCTTGACAGACATCCCTCTTTTATTTATATCGCTATATCAAAAAGGAACTTTCTTTTGGGACACCTTGTATTTACGTTAGGTTGAAAACATCTCTCGCACGCGGTGTATAGCCCTTACTGTCTATGGCCATCCATTTATGTCGCTGTAGCATTACTTGGCTAATACACCTTTCATGACATTTGAAGGAAATCGATCAAGTATTCACAATTTTATAGCTTAGAAGCCAGAGAGCATCTATCAATAAGGGAATTTCCAAACGTCCTCTTATCGATAGAAGTATATGTTTCACTCTTTAGTACGAATAATAGAACTAATGAAAAAATAACTTGTTCACCTAAATTTAGGATTTGGTTTCCTATTCCCTGGTGGATAATTTAATAATTAAAAATTTTGCGATTAAAATTTAGTACTCTTCGTAATAATATTAAATCCTATATGTTGCAGCAAATGCATCCTTTAAAAAAATCTAAAATATTATATTAATTAATCTTAGCAAAAAATGCTAAATGCCCTTAAAAACGTCTTTAATAATAAATTCGAAAAGACTTAGTATTAAACACAAAATCACCTCTGTTCTCGACGCGCATTTCGCTAACTATATCAGCATCATCAGAAGATAATTCAATCTAATTGTAAAACTAAACTACGTTCTATTTATGATACCGTATCTAGTGAATAAGTTCTTTATCTCAGTTCATAAATTTTTTACATTTTGCTATTTGAAGGCTTTTATATGCACCCAAAGCCCTATTTTTATTTACTCATTTAACAAGTCTTAAGTTACTAATATATTATAGTGCCGTAGTTACTAATATATTTATAGTGCCTAATATATTATAGTTACTAATATAGAGCATAATCCCGAAAACTAATTTCGTAAATCTCCAATTTTTCATGTTGGTGTGCCTTATCCTTCGTATTACCCAGTCCAGTTTTTTCAAATATTGTCCACATTTTTCAAAATCTTGTCTAGCCCTCATATTAATTGGGTATCAAGTGGTATTACCATGATGTTCCCTAAATGGTTGCACTTTGAGAGATTGTGCAGTTGTAAAGGACAGGGGAGTGTATATCGTTAGAAAACTGTCATTCAACCATCAGATTGATCAAATCATGCAGTCAGCAACTGCAACGCTTGGCCTCCTAATTAGGTCTACAAAAGCTTTTGATAATATCAGCTGTTTTCTAACTCTGTATAATGCCTTAGTACGATCTAGACTTATGTATGCTTCCCCTGTTTGGTCGCCAATATATACTGCACAGATTTCTCATCTTGAGTAGATTCATCGACGTTTTCTAAATGATCTGTCTGGATGGAGCCTACCCCTGCAGAGGTTTTGGCCACACTTTGTTTTGGAGAGATTCTCCTCACAGTCCCTGGAGGAGTAGTAGAGTGTATGTTGCTCAGCTTTTCCTGCTGAAACTCTGCCGTGGCTTAATTCATTGTGATCAACTCCTCAGTGGGATTTGGTTTTATATCCCCTGAATTAACGGCCGAATTAGCACCAACTTGGACTCTAATGCCAATTTTTACTCTTTCGTGCATGCCGAGACTATAACAGATATGTCATTGGCGTGAACGTCGCTGTGTCCTTGATGTATATTTTTTAATCCCCGCTTACTTAGTATAAATCAGCTTTTGAGAAAGCGCTGAGAGCTCGTACGGTGCTTTAGAAATAATTTTTGGAATGATCTTAGAATTGATTTTTAATTTTTATATAAATGTTTTTATATCATTGTTAGGTTAGATTTAAAATATTTTTACTATATTTTTACTATATCTACTTGTGTGTTGAATTGTCTTTTAATTGGTCAGTAGCCTGTTAGACAATAAAGCATCATTCATTCATAAAGCATCATTTATATAAATAGAAAGTAGTTAAATTTTAGAATTCGTTTAAATCAATTTCTGATGATGTTAACATGCGCATCGAGAAAAAAAAGTTATTTCGTGTTTAGTGGTAAATTAATTCCTTCGAGTTTACTGTTTCACCCCGAAGATTCCAATAGATGAATTGATATTTAATATTGTCAAGAAATTTTAAAGATTGGCATGGAAGCCAATTGGCATAAACGAACTACATAAGAAAAAAATAAATAGAAGATAGTCTTATAGCTATAATTAAATCTGCGATAAAATGAAGAACATTTGACTAAACGCACCAAAAAAAGATTAAATTGATCAAAAAAAAAACTGAAGAAACCATTCTGCTGTCAACCAATAAATTTGAATGAATTTTTCGCAATCAAATTTTGTTACTATTTATTTTTTATATATCAATTTTTTATTACACATAAAATATTAACAAAACATTGATAGAGAACAAACCAATTCTCATTTATTTCGGCGGTAGAGATATTTTATCTCATGTTAGACAATAACTGTAAATAGAATAACTATATAAAATTTTATAAAATAACAATGTTTTTACACATTTTTAAACTTAATCTGAATTATATGCTAAACATATTTTATTTATTTGGGAACCAAATAAATTACTATAAAATAGTCACATATTATTCCTTTTATATTTGTTTGCATGTTAGCACAGATGTGTATTTTACAATAAAGGGAAACATTTTCAGATTTACTCAACAAAACTCACGAACTCAGAATGAAATGTAAATTACTTAAATAGCGCCAAATCGCGATCGAATTTCTTGTGAAATGGAGGTTTTAAATGCAATATTTCGTGCATATTCTGTCATGGCATTTTATATGAGTTAGCTTCATCGTTTTAAATTACACGTATATCCTCCTACTAGTTACTATAATGGATTCTGGCACTGCATACAACATGCAGCAATGATATGAGACACTATATCTAATATGAACCTTTCAATGTAATTTTTTATTACCACACAATTTACAAGTCTTACGCAATACAACGAGTTAAAATTGTTGAATTATTTTATAAAAATGGACGTTCGGTTAAAATGTTTTTAGAAAAATTCGTGATATTAACGGTTTGCACAGTCGTCCATCTTAAGAATTATAGAAATTTCCATTAGTCAACGTTCACAAGGATTTAGATTCAGTGAATCCACAACATAGCGTATTTTACGAAAGAATTTAGCCCTGAAGGCATATAAATTTTAAATTACACCGGAACTACTAACTGGATCATTCAGATACTATCAACAGATAATTTTCTCAAAAAAATCGTCTTTTCAGATGAAGCACATTATGAAATTGGTGACTACGTTAATATACAAAATTACCGCATTTGGGACGAAGAAAATCGACGATTAATTCATGAGAAACCTTTTTAAATCCTACACGAGTCACTATTTGGTGTGCATTATGATCAGGAGGTGTAATTGGACAGTCTTTCTTTCAGAATGCTGCTGATGAAGCTGTAACTGCGGAGATGTTCGGTATTGTAAGACGATAACTTGATGTTTGTTGGCTGAATTGAATAATATTGATCTGGAGGATATGTGGTTTCAACAGGATGGCACTACACCTTACTTTACTAATAAAACAATTGATTTATTGAGAGAGAAAAATTCCTGGACGTGTTATTGAAAGAAACGATGATGTTAATTGGCCACCAAGATCATATGATTTAACACCGTGGGACTAGTTTCTTTTGACTAGTCTATAAGAACAATCCACAATCGATCCATTCTTGAACAGAAGGATAAAATTATTCGAGTCATTGGTAAGATAGTGCCACGGTTATGCCAAAATGTCATCCAAAATTTTGATAAAAGGGTGTGTAGCTGCAATATGTGGTCATTTGACAGATATTGTCTTTCGTGTTTAAATGTCATACACTATGCTTCCACTATCTATGAAAAAAATATTGTGTTCAAGGTAAATTCTGTATTTTATTAAAGAATTAAAAAAACCGCTCAATTTGAAACACACATTACTTTGTAGATAATTACCGACTGCAAGATCATTGATTTAGGTAGTATTTTTTTGATTGGTTGACCTGGAGGGTCTTTCGAAACGAGGTTTTGAAAATTCTTTACCATCACAAAAGTCCTCGTACAACTTCAACGCCTTAATACTTCCTTAAAATTTTTAATGCATAAACACAAGAAATTTTGTTTTTTACCAAAATTTAATGCACATTCCTTACTCAATAAATATGTCCATTTTAACAAATCGGGGACGAAAATGTTTAACAATTACAAAAAACGCTATAATTTCTAACTTAACAAGCGAAATAATAGGAAAATTCTGTCAAATGTCAAGGACAGTCATATCAACTAAAATCAAAAATGTTTCAATGGATACGTAAAGCGCATGAATTTTTAAGTAATCTTAATTTTTGATCACAGTAATTTATCAAAGATGTATAAATATAAAACATTTTAATGAGGAATATACATACGTGAAATTACAAAGAGCGCAGACTTCCACACATTCGCGTTGGAGTCGGGAAATCTACAAAATGGAGTTAGTGTATTAACAACATTCATTCATCGGATCCACTCGATCA